>PVIJ01006932.1:0-44235 GCA_004024925.1 Scalopus aquaticus | reverse complement strand
CACATGGCCAGTTGCCTTTAGTACAGTGAATATCACAACAGGTGCTGTGGGAAAGAGAAGTGATTCTCTAATCAAGTTGAGCTCCTTCAGAGAAGGTCTCCAGGAGGTAATAGGGTCTGAGTTGGCCTTGAAATACCAGTAATGGACAAGCAGTGGACCTGGAACGTGGTACAGCATATGCAGGCAGGGAGGATTGAGAAAGCAGAAGGCTCTTTGAAGGACTCCACAGCAGCTCAAGTGTAAGTTATACATGATTGAGCATGAGAGATGGGCTGTAGACCCAGGCATAAAGCAAAACTATAAGATAGCTTGCAAGCGAACAGAAAGCTGTTAAACATGATCAGATCTGCTTTCCAGAAGGATCTAGCACCCATCAACATGGAGAAAGATGGAATGGAGGAGAGGAGAGTTGAAACAAGCAAAGCCATGCACGCAGACCTCCGTTAAGTCACTGGCAGAAATACTCCAGTAGGATAGAATGAGTGCTTAGCACTGGGGGCAGTAACTGCTCTTGAGCTAACTAACATACAAAAAGAGAGGTGTCAGCTCCCTTCATGGTTAAATTGCCATCCATTTTTCATCTACAAGAGAAGCCATAAAACCAGTTTCATTCAGTTTTTCTAAATGGCTCAACTTATTTCAATTCTCATCTACTAGTTACCTGATTTATAGAGAAATTTAGATTTAGCCTTAGAGATGCAAAGATTTCTACATGAAACATCTCATACTTTGTATTCATGACCTCATAATTAGTAGCTATTTATTATATTAAAATACAGCCATCAATAACTTATTCCATTAGCTAATTGCCCCATTTTATATTGCATTTTTATCTGCAACATCAGATTACAGGAAAATAAAATTAAGAAGTTTGTTGAATGTTTTGCACATTGTTAGCAATGGAAATGCACATGGTTTTGTAGCTGAGAACCAAGCTGAGCACTCGACTAGATGGCAGCTGGGCTTGGTCTCTCCTTACTGGTGTCCTACAGTCATAGATGGAGTTCTGAACTGTGGACAGATGATGATGTTGGCTCAACTTTCTGTCAGGTAGAGGCAGGGGAGATACAGGCTCTCCAGTGTATATTGGAACACCCAGGTAGGTCCTCCAAATAAGTCTTCCTTGAAAAAAGTGGCATTGGAGAATTTTGTTGCATTATCTTTTATCTGATTTGTCATGCAATCCTATAGGCTGTGAATTTTAGACAGACTTCATTCTAAATCTCTTCCCCTTTGGCTGATGAGCACTCATTCATTTTCTAGCACTTTTTCTGTATGACCTCTCGACGCCAAACAAAGTTTCTAAAGCATTTAATACATTTCCCACATAGTAAGCAATATAGTACAAATTATAGCTTAAAATTATATGCAAGAATATATAAAATTATTTGCCACAAGTACTATATTGTGTAGTATATATTATATGTGTTATGATGTAATGTAATATGATGTATCACCATTCTGTTTCCTTGACTACACTGGCCATGAAATGATGTGCCATTTGACCACAAAACTGGCTTAGTCATCATTGCATCCATGAATAAGCAGTGTCTGGCAATTAGAAGAAACTTGGATGTGTCTTTAATAAAGGAAGGAAAGGAAAGGATGAATAAAAGGAAGAAAGAAGGAAGGAAATAATGATCTTACAAAGAACTAAACTCTAATCACCTTTTAAAAATGTCTTCCATATCCTGCTAGCTAGTACTATCTCCATTAAGAGATCTGACTTCAGATCACATAACACGAAGAAAAGTGATAGTGCAGGTTCCCTGCCTTTACACCTTCTCAAGGAAGGTCTATAACCCCTCATTCATTTATTCACACTCCAGAGGAATGAGGTAAGGGAAATAATAATTATATACCAAGTTAAGTGTCATCATTCAAGTGTGTGCAGGTAAGGTGTTGTAGAAGACAGAAGGGAAAATAATTATTTCTGACTAGGAAGACCAGGGAAGGAAGAATATTTGAGATGGCTTTTCCAGGACAAGCAGGAGATACCACCTCAGAAGGAAGACTGTTTCAGGAAAGATGAACCTCACCAAAGGGATCCTAAAGCTTCCCAGGATTTGGATGTTATACCAACTGAAAAATGGTGGGAGGAATTTTAATATTTTCAGCTGTTGGCCTCCCCGGTGGCACAGTGGTTGAGCGCTGTGCTGTGGAGCTGTCGGCAGCGCGCGATGAGAGTTCGACGCCCAGCTGGGGAGAATCCCACATGGTGCGGCAGACCTCTCCTGCCTCGCCCGCTGCTCCCCTCAGCAATGTATTTCTGATCTGCCTGTTCTGCTCCCCGCTCTGTCTCTGGTGAACCCTCTCGCCGCCCCACGCCTCTGGCCTGTACCCCAGCTTGTATGTATAAATAAATAAATCTTAAAAAAAAATATTTTCAGCCGTAGATATACTTATAAAAATGTCATCATTCCCTCAATAACATTATTCTTGAAGACTAATATTGATGGAAGCTTTGATTCATGAGTAGAAAATCAAACTTCAACTTGCTCATTTCACAGTTGAAAATGTGAGAAATGTGGTAAACAGTAACAACTGTGTCAAATAGAATATTCTAAAGGGCCTCCCCCCACCGCCACAACCAACCTAGTCAGTACATGTATCCTCTAAGGGGTCTATTTCCCATTCTGCATGCCTTCACTTAAAATGAATTTTTTAAAGACAAATGTCAATGTAATTAAGCTTTGGAAGACCCAAAATTAAGGGAAAGAATATAGACTCACTAAAAATAACCAAGTATGTACATGCCTCTGCCACTTTTTTTTTATTTATATAATTTTTTTGTTACTCTTATCATGTGCTATGCTTCACCCGAGGCTTTCTTATGTGAATTTTTTTTTGTTTGTGTCTTTTACATTACTGTATATTCCCCGTAGGTTTCCTACCACCAATTCACCTTCCAACTCTGTGTCTTTTTACAAATTCTGCTCCTCATCTGTAAAATGGAAATGTTCAACCATAACTCAGAGACCTGTGAGAAGTTCATGAATACTGTAGGTAGAAAGATTAGCACAGTTTCTAGATGTGGTAGCTTAAATGATGGTACCCCCAAAACATATCTCATGTGGTCCTAATATACAGAAATTTTGAATATGATCTTATTTGCAAAAAAAAATTCTTGCAGTTGTATTTAAGTTAAGGATGTTGGAGTGAGGAGATGACCCTGATTTATACAGATAAGCCTGAAATTCAGTGACAAGTGTTCCTTAAAGAGATATACAGAAAGGAGGAGAGGAAAGGTGAGCACAGAGGGAGAGGTTGGAATAATGTGGCCACGAGCCAAGGAATGCCTGGAGCCACTAGAAGCTGAAAGAGAAAAGGAATGAAATCTCTGAAGCTTCTGGAGGAAGCATGACCCTTCCCACACCCGATTTCCCATCATCTTTCAAAACTGTGAGAGAACACCTTTCTGAGACCTTGTGTCTGTGGCAATTTGTGATGGCAACCACAGGGAACTAGTATAGTAACTTAGAAACTGAAATAAAGTAAGTTCTCAAAAACTATATATAAATCCTCATCTCCATCTGCCAGAACAGTCACTGTGAAAGCACAATTGATGTCTTTATTCCTTTTCTTTCGCTTTCTCTTCAACTGGACAGGAAGGGAAATAGAACTATGAGACATTTGCTCCATGCACTCTGTTCTGGGCCCCATTATGAGGTCTGCTATGCCTCTAGCTAGGAACAAGTAGCAAGAATAGGGTTGAAACCTTGTGAAAAACCCAACCAAGAATGAGGAGGAAGAGGGAAAATCAAATATCAGTATGATGCCTTTTACTGAACTGTATTATGAGGCAGAGGAATAGGAATGGAATTGGGTGTTTCTACACTTTTTTCCATAGGGCTTTCCTTTAGAGATGATGTGGTAGAAACACTGGACTGGGTGTCGTGAGCCCTGGCTGTCTGTCTGGACTCTGACACCACCCACGTGTGGTCACAGCTCCTAACTCCTCCTTTTTGAGCTTCAGTTTTCTCATTAATGAGGTGAATATTTAGTGATACAATTTTGATGGGAAAAATAAAGAGTGATGTATTGTCCACTTCACTCTATCATCTAAACTTCCAAAACTAAGGTGGAAAACCTCCAGAGATAAGGATATTTGTTTTCTGTGCAATCTACCATCCCCTGCTTTGGGGAAAGCCATTGTGCCTGTCACTCTGGCATACAAGGCCAGAGTTATTTGTTACAAATACTAATCTTCAGGCTTGCTGAATAATTTTTCACTCAATATTGCTTTCCTGTACAGAGATGGAATCTTTAGAGACACCCAAAACCAAAACATCGAGTAACAGCAGAGACCCTGACACAGGTTGGTCCTTGTTTCTGCCCAGTTCCCTTTATTTCCCAACTAACTCAATGAAAACTGAACTTGTGAGAAACAAAAAAGAAGTAAGAAATGAAAGAGTCTTAGCTACAAATTATTCAACAAATGAATCCTTTGTAGTAATTTCCTACTTTACAGACTAAATCTGATCAATTTGTATCATAAAATGTTAAGGGAACTTGATAGTTTATAGTACATTTCATTTGACCATTGTGGAAAACCAAGGCCCAGAGAGGAAAGAGATACCCAACGGTACCCTATCAGTCAATGACAGAGGAGAGACTTGAGTCCTCAAAATATCTTGACCATATATCCTACAGGTTTTTTTTTTTTACAACAGTATGACTGTTAATTGCTTTAATAGTGGGGTGTTTCGAGGAAATGGGGTATGTAAAGAGGGAATAGAAAGAGGTTATGAAGTTGTTAAACCAGCCCAGCCAGCATTTCCTCCATCCTTTGAGACTCAGAGTGAAGAATGGAGAGGTAGGAATTACTATGTAGTTGACATCCATTAGTACAGTTCTCAAGTGTGTGTGGGGAAGAGGGGGTTCCCCAGAGAAGAGAACATTGTGACATTTTTAATTGCTGCAAGGTAGGGGGGTGTGATACTGGCATCTAGTGGGTAGAGGCCAGGAATGCTGTAAACATCCTACAATGCACAGGACAGTCCTCCACAACAAAGAATTTTCCAGTCCAAATGTCAACATTTCCAATGCTGAGAACTTGTACCAGTAAAATTTCTTCCCTAGTGAGAGAGCTGTTAATAAGATCACAATCCTGATAATGTATTTCTGTCAGAAAGTCAGAAACACTCAAAGATTTTGTTTTTTAATTATTGTTACTTATATCTTTACATTACTGTGTATTCCCTGTAGATTACCCACCACCAATTCACCCGTGAACCATCACCATAGTCCCTTTGTGCTCTTTTCTCCCCCGTTTTGAGCCCTTATCCTCCCCTTCCCTTGCTGACTGTCTCTCTTTTATTTGGTTCCCCTATATTTCTGCTATAAGTGAAACCATTCAATATTTTTCTCTTTCCTTCTGGCTTATTTTGCGGAGGATGATCCCTTCTAGCTCCATCCATGTTGTTGCGAATTGCATGTGTTTATCTTTTTTGATTGCTGAATAGTATTCCATTATATATGTATATGTACCACATCTTCTTGATCCAGTCATCTATTTTTGGGCATCTGGGTTGTTTCCATATCTTAGCTATTGTATACAGTGTTGCAATAAACATAGGGGTGCCTGTATCCTTTTGAATTCGTGTTTTTGTGTCCTTTGGGTAGATTCCCAAAAGTGGTATTACTGGGTTGTATGGAAGCTCCATTTTTAGCAGTTTGAGGAACTGCCATACAGCTTTCCATAGTGGTTGGACCAGTTTGCATTCCTACCAGCAGTGTAGGAGAGTTCCTTTTTCTCCACATCCTCACCAACATTTGTTGTTGCCTGTTTTCTTTAATGTGTGTCATTCTCACTGGTGTGAGATACTATCTCATTGTGGTTTTGATTTGCATTTCCCTGATTATAAGTGATGATGAACTGTTTTTCATATACCTGTTGGCCATTTGCATTTCCTCTTTGGAGAAGTATCTTTTTAGCTCTAGTAGTAGGGTACAAAATCAACACACAAAAATCAGTATCCGTCCTATATGCAAACACCCAATCTGAAGAAGAACAAATTAAGAAATCCATCCCCTTTATAATTGAAACCAAAAAAAAAAAATCAAATACCTGGGAATAAGCATAACAAAAGAGGTGAAGGATTTATACAAAGAAAACTATAAGACACTGTTAAAAGAAATAGGACACAAAGAAATGGAAAGACATCCCTGCTCGTGGATTGGAAGAACTAACATTATCACATGGCCATCCTACCAAAAGCGATTTACAAATTCAATGCTATACCAATAAAAAATTTCAATGACATTCTTCAAAGAAATAGAACAAATAGAACGAAGAAATAGAAAAAATATTGATGAAATTCGAATGGGACCACAAAAAACCATGCATAGCTAAAGCTTTCCTCACTAAAAAGAAAGAAAGCAGAGATATTACACTCCTTGATTTCAAACTATACTACAAAGCCATAGTAATTAAAACAGCATGATACTGGAACAAAAACAGACACACAGACCAATGGAATAAAATGGAAAGCCCAGAAATAAATCCACATATCTATGGACAACTAATCTTTGGCAAAGGTGCAAAGAATATGCAATGAAACAAGGTCAGTTTGTTCAATAAATGGTGCTGGGCAAACTGGACTGCTACTTGCAAAAAAATTAAGCTAGACTACTACTTCACATCATGCACAAAAACTAACTCAAAATGGATAAAAAACCTGAATTTAAGACCTGAAACCATAAAATACATGGATAAAAACATAGGCAAAACACTACATGAATGGCATACATCTCAGTAAAATCTTTTTTTTTTTTTAAAGATTTATTTATTTATTTATTTATTTATTTATTTATTTACGTACAGCTGGGGTTCAGGCCAGAGGTGTGGAGTGGTGAGAGGCCTCACCAGAGACAGAGTGGGGTGCAGAACAGGCAGATCAGAAATACACTGCTGAGGGGAGCAGAGGGCGAGGAGGAGAGGTCTGCCGCACCATGTGGGATTCTCCCTGGCTGGGCGTCGAACTCGCGTTGCTGCTGCCGACAGCTCCACAGCCCAGCGCTTAACCGCTGCGCCACCACAGAGGCCCCATCTCAGTAAAATCTTTAAAGACACGTCCCCCAAAGTGAAGGTAGTGAAGGAAAAGATAAACAGCTGGGATTACATCAAACTAAAAACCTTCTGTACAGCAAAAGAGACATTAAACAAAACAAATAGACATTGGGAGAAAAGTTTTGCACACAATACAACCAATAAGGGACTGATCACAAAAATCTGCAAAGATCTCACACAACTCAACAAAAATAAAGTCAACAATCCAGTCAAAAAATGGGCAGAAGAACTCAAAGATTTTGGTTTTAATCTAGGTTTTCAGATACACCAAAGCTCATTATGCACATCTCTATAGAAGTTAAAGAAACTGCTATTGATAATGATAATCTGTATATTTTTTAATCTGCTCAATATCCTTTTCCCTCTTATTGCCTTCTTCTGGTAATAACACATGGATTGTTAACTTTACATGTCAATTTTTATGGATAATGGGATGACCATGGGATGAACATTACTCTGGGTATCTTTGCATGAGATTGACATTATACAAATAGCCAAGTAGATTACTCCTCCTAATGTGGGTGGACCTTGTCCAATTGGTTGAAGATATGAATAGAAAAAAATGGCCTTCCCTAAATAAGAGGGTATTCTTCCTGTCCAGGTTCCTTTGAACTGATACATCAGCTTTTTACCCTTTTTTTTTGAACTGAAACATTGATTTCTCCTTTATCTCGAGCTTACTAGCCCTTGGATTTGAACTGGACTAGACCATCAGCTTTCCTAGTCCTAGGACTTCAGACTTGCACTGGAATTACACCATTAGAGTTCATAGGTCTCCAACATGCCAACATACCCTGAATATCAGTTCCCATAGTTATGTGAACCACTTCTTCATATATGTGTTTGTGTGTGTGTATGTGTATAACAAATAGCTTATAGCTATACCTATAAATGCATCTGAATACCTAGCTAGATGTAGATATAGTTATGTGCTATAGCTATTTTTCTCTGGACAATGCTGCCTAATGAAATGTTCCTCTGTCCCATATAAAATGAAAAAGTGGTAACAAGCCTAAATAATCTTAATTATTCATTCCCTTGTATTCAATGATTGGCCCAAGATTAGACGTAAGAGTCAGTCAGAATCCTTCCTTGAAGTGGATATACAGGAGATTATTGGGGGATTTTATTTCTGCTGAGACTTGGAATACTCAAGCACATCTTCCCTACTACTTGAAAAAGGCCTATGCAGAGAGAGAGTGAAGGCAGCTGTCAGGGATGACATGCCAGTGTAAACCGTGTGTTAAGGTATAATGAACACCAATTAGGCTTCCAAAGATCTGGTTCTTAAAATTCTTCCTTTGGGCCTGTGAGCTGTCCTAGAATCTAGTTGCAAATGTCAATAAATTCTTTTTGAGGATATGCTGATTTAAGTTGGGTTTTTGTCACTTGTAGTGGAAACAGTTCCAACTAATAAACTTACATTTATAGAGCACTTGAGAGTTAGCTAAATGTTTTCTCATTGTGATCTTAACTTGAGCCTCACAAAAAGCCTCTGCCATCTGTCTGTCTGTCTATCTATTGACAAAGAGAGGAGAGAAAGAATAAGGAAGAGTAAGCATTATTTCATTGACAGATGTGAAAACTGAAAGTGGCTGGGAGTATATGACCAACCCACCCCTCCCCATGGAGAGATGTGTGTGTGTGTGTGTGTGTGTGTGTGTGTGTGTATAAATCCTCAGAATTGCACAGTAAGAGGTCCTATAGAAAAACAGAATAAGAGATGCGAGTTAACACATACAGAATGTTTACCCTATACTGTAAGATCTTTGCATATTTTGCTTTGTAAAGCCTCACCACAAACCCATGACAATGAGCACATTTTCTCTGTTTTACAAGTAATGAAATCAAGACATTTGAGTAAATTGCCAAGATCTTCTAGATGATAAGTGACAGAACCAGGATTCAAACCCAGAGTCCTCAAGTTCAGCCAATGCACCCTACTGAGTTACAGGAACCTTGTGCAGTTTGAACCCAAATTTTCCCCACACATGGCTAAGAAGGCATATGCTGACTTGAATTCTGACCTGATTTATATGTCTTTATTCTAAACTGGCATCTAGTTTTCCTCCTTATCCTAGATGGTGCCCTGGAATGCGAGAATTTAAACCCACATCTTCATGTTCTAATGCTAATGTCTTTTATACTTATTTAATAAATATTTAATGCACACTTATTATATGTCAAAACCTTTAGAAAGTCTTTTGGGGGCATGAGGAATGGGGATGATGCATAAAGTGACTTATTAAATTACAATCCTATTCTTGTCCTCAAAGATGAGATTCATACTCAAGCACAGCTTTGGGGATTTAGTTGCTTGGGAAAGAGAGCCATCTGTGTTTTATTAGGTAAGGAAAAGAAAGTTCCCTTCATCAAACTCAGAAGCCAAGTTAAAAATATGCTAGTTCACAGTTCACAGCAAAAATTGGACCCGTCACACCAAAATCCCTTTTGTTCCAGGAGCACATGTGGTAAGGATGGTGAAACTTGATTATTTTATGGCTTACTCGTAGTAAATGTGGGCTGGAGGGTTTTTTTCTGTCCCTCTTTCTGTCCTGCTGCTGAAGAAAAAATCTTTGGGGCCAAAACAGATGGCTTTTATAGAGACAAAAATAAAGTATCATTCTTTTGAAAGAAAAAGAAAATACTTAAGGGTAAAGTGAATTTCAAAATCTTTGAAAAATGATTTTGGAGAAATAAATATGAAAGATGTTTTCAAAAACTATCAGATTTCAAAATCCTTTCTGGATCACCTTTATTTCTCAAGACTGAATTTTTTTTATATTTTCTCAGCCAAAATATCTCTACCTCTGGCATCTTCACACTATAATCTGTCACTATGATACCAAGACTGAGCAGAAAGAACATCACACATAGACTTGTATGAAAACATGTATGAAGCCACCCTACCAGGTGGGGATCTTTCTAAAGCTCAAGATGATCAACAGAAGTAGGTCCTGAGCTTAGAAAAGAGCATTTGTCAACCTTAGGAACACAAGTTTGTCTGTTTCCTTACAACGAATGTAAAGAAAGTGCTAATGAAAAAAAGTTTGGTAAAAGCAACACCTTAAATTCCTTGGAAAAAATTAATCTTTCCTTGAAAACTAGGAATTACTTTCACATTCTTAAATGAAATGAGGAAGTTGAGACCCTGGGGGCTTAAATCATTCACCCAAAGGTGGGGGGTGGTAATTGGTGGGGTAGGGAGGATGAGCTTCCCCACATCCTTGAGGCACCTTAACTCAAGTCATCATGGCCAAAACTGAGCATATGTCTTTCCCCAAAGCATCCCCTTGGCAAGTATGCCCCCCTGGTGGTGGCAGCGCTGTCCACTAATCATCGTGGCTAGACAACTGGACTGTCTGTGTCTTGTCTCAGTCACTAGTTCCCCAGATCCTACTTCCGTTCCCTCCTTAGCACCCTTCATAGTCCTCACCCTCCACAGCTACCTAGAATGATGCTAATACCTCCCATTTGGTGTCTCCTCCATGCAGCATGAATACAGTAAATTCTGCAGCTCCCCTCTCCTGCTCAGAGCCCTTTAACAAGCTCCTATCACCTGTAGGGCAAAGTGCAGACTTCTTGGCTGAGCACACAACACCCTAATCCTGCTGGCCACACCTCACTCCTCAGCTCCTGTCTCCTCACTCATTCTCTGCCTCGTTCACCTCCAGTGTCACAAATTGCCTGTGGTTTCCCCTCAAGTACTATGACGTTTCTCACCACTGCATTTGTTTAGGTCGTTCCTCCTCCTGCACTGCTCTCTCACTCTTCCTCCACACGGTTGACTCATCATCATCCTTAAAGACTCAGCTTAGTCATCCCTTTCTGTTATTGTGTGTCCCTCCCAGAAAGCTTCCCCTGAAGACATATGGATTCCACCATGAGGATCCAATCGTTGCTGGTGGTTCTCCTTTCATTTACCATATTGATTTTCGGAGGTCTGTGTATCTGTCTCCTCAGTCAGAAAGTTAGCTCCTTGAAGTCAGCTGTGATCCTGCTGTGGACCAAATGTGTCTAACAGAAGTAAACCTGTGACAAGATCCCTGTCACCTCCAGAGCATTGTAGCTGGCCCATTGGTGAAATCTCTCTTGTGTTTGAAGCAACAGTGGCAAGTTATAGTCTATGTGAATAGAAAATGAGGACATAAAATGACAGGAGAATCTCAGCCTCTAGCACTTATTTTAAACATGATTTCCTAAAGTCATTTATGGGGAAAATAAAAAGAATTGCCAAAGATGAATCTCTCTGGGTCTGGCATTTTTCTGAATCTCTGCCTGTCACTCATTAAGAAAGAGCTTTTATATATAAAATGTCAAATCCATTTTACAAGGTTCTTTATCTCTAGTCCATCTGGTTTTGACTTTCTATTGCTTAAGGAATAAAATGCAAAACCCCCTTAACTGGGGTCTGCAGAGTGTGACTCAGGCTATTTTTCTAGTCCTATCATCTGTCATTCTTTCTCTAGGAATACCCCGTTTTGTCCCAGTCCCATGCTTTTGATTCCAGTCCTCTCCTTTTCACGTCCTCTCTCATACATACACAAACAACAGATGTGAACAGGGGTAAAATGAAGGGAGAGAAGCCAGTCTACAGCCAGATGTCACTGATGATACTCTAACTCCCATCTTCCTGTAGGAACAGAGAAATTACTTCCCTGTACTGAAGTGCTCAGAGTTTTCTATTCAATCATTTCTTATATAAATTCCACTGTATAACCTAGGCCGGTCTTACCTAATGTCTTGTCCTCCTTTCCCCATGTGTATATGAAAACTCCACAACTCTCACTTGGGGAAAGAGAAGTAAGATTTATCCTGACCTACATATATAGCACATTTAATGTTTCTTGTAACCATCAGAAGAAGATATTAGAGGAAACTAAAGCTCACAGAAATTCAGTAGTTAAAGTTTTTCAAGGTAGAGTCAGGATTTAAATATGATTACTTGACTCTAAAACCCACTTCTCCTCCTAACAGTGGATTAATAAGGTTGTGGACTAAAAAAGAAAAATATGCAACTTAAACCAGATATGGTCATAGATTTCACTGTCACTAGCAAAGTAGAATGTTCTTTACACAGTAGGACTCTAGGCAAAGACTGTAATAGTTAAAAAGCGATCCAGGGACTTCCATTTAGCATCAGATTTAAGGGTTGAGCACAAACAGTGGAAAATGAAGGCGAAAAGAAATCGAGCCTGGAGACAGAACTTGGGACATGTCAAGCTGTGGTATTCTCTTCTCGAGGACAGGGATGGTGACACGGGGTGGTGACACGAGGAGGGATGCAAGCCTGGAGGAACAGGGTGTGGCTGCACACAGCAAGAGACTCGGCAGGGTGGTCTGAGGAGCAGCAGGCTTTAGAGTAAATGACTGTTTCCAAGTATCTGAGCCGTGGGGGCATCTGGCCCAGAAGATGTTCTTGGAACCAGGGCCTGCAGAAGAAGGCAAAATAAGGAAAAGTTAAAATCAATCATGGTCTCCATGTGTCAGGGCTCACAGGAATGCTTTGACTTGGGAGTCACTTTTCCTGTTGGCTCTGGAATTTTCCACAGACGTCCTTCTCCCAAGCTGCAGTTTCTTACTTGAGAGTTATTGGGAACCATGCTGGAAATGGGTTACAAATAGGAGGACTATATTTCGCCACATTACTGTGGAAGCCAACTCTCCATCTCTCTTTACTGGAAGAGTAGATGTCATTTACCTAGTCTCTCAGCCTCAAGGATCCTCACCCCTATTTTACTCAGTGATGCTGGGAACTTACAGACTGTGTTTCCCAGTCTCTTTGCTAGTGCACTTCTTTTTATAAGGTGGCTAAATGAAGAAGACTCCCTTCATAACTGCCAGACCTCTTCCAGAAGCAAGACAGCTGTGGTTCCAGGTTCCAACTTCCTGCAGACTTCAGTACCCACCAGAAGGTGTTTAATTAGATGTCCCAGCACCAGCTGGCCTACGAGGTCTGAGTTCAAGTATTCAACTAACATTCTCAGAGATCCAGAACTGGCCACACAATGTACCCCCACTGAGGTCTAAGTACCAGCATTGGGCCTCTTCCCCAGATGTCTAAGCACTGGTCACAATATACCCCCATGAGGTCTGAATGCCAGTTGTAAGATATCCCCCGAAATCCTCCTAGTACTGCTTTTCCTCTTTGGTTCCCACTGCCTGAGTAGCTCCTTCCTCTAATTACTATTGTCCACATTACCTAGCATTCCCTATTTGCTAGTTCAGTTTTCTAGTACATGTGTAATCAATTTCTATATTAAATCCCTTCCATTTGAAATTTCCATCTTCTTCATTAAAACCTGATGGATACAGAGGGTATCCATATCTTTCCATGCAATGTTGCCATGGCTCTTAAAGGACAATTATATAAACATTTAGCTTCTTTAAAAAGGTCACTACTCTGTCAAATTGTCTTCTGTGTCAATACCCCATAGGAATAAGAGTTCCTGTTCTTCATTTACTCTTGAACAAAGTTGATTTGAACTCCCACAGTATGGTAAGTGAAGACATAGCTTTGAATGAGCTGTGTTCTCTACCCCTAGGCAGTCTATAAGGGAAGGAGAGGCCGGTTATAGTTCCAGAGGAGAGAGATCTGCTGGAGCAACTAGAAGACAAGGGAAGACAAAGGAGGTACCCTGTAAACCAGCAGGGAAGATAGCTTCCCTGAGTCTTGAAGGTTGTGTCAATCTCGTTACTGTTGTTTTCCCTTCCAAGAAGCTGAAGCCATTTTAGGATGACAGTCTTAAAAAGTATACAGCGGAAGTGTGAGAGTAGCTCTAAGGGGACAAGGTAAAGAAGCAGGCTGAAATAGATGGAAACTATACAGCTCTAGAGAAAAGCCTGATACCTGGAGCCAGAACTACTGGAATGAAATAACCCATCTATTTCATTCCTTCTCCTGAAGAGAAAGTCCAGTGTCTCTAGGTTAGTTAGGTAAACACCTCATTCTGTGACTGTAGCAAATTGGTAAGCAGGATATCCAGCAGGACATGTCTGCACACAATAGGGGAAATATAATTCCTCAAGAGAAATCAATATGCTCTGGGAAGATGGACTAGAGAATAACTAAGCAAACGAACAAAAATGTCAGGAATAAGACAGAAATGTGTTCACTGCAAAGATGAGTAAGAATTTTCTAGCTGGACAAGAATAGGGTGATCATTGCAGGCAGAGAAAGCAGCATGAATAAAGGTATGGTGTTGAGAAAGACACAGTGAGGAAATGTGAGACCCTGAGATAGCAAAGGGGGAAGCCTGACAGCATAGACAGGGACAAAGGGTACCGCTCACACGCATGGCACTGAAGAGCCCACCTTGCAGTCTACCAGATCCATGAGAAGGCAATGTCACTGGATTTCAGTGTTTTTGTGGGTGTGCATGTATGCATTTTCTTTCAAATGTAACATGTACCTTGACAAGAAAATTTACAGTGGACTGGAGGGGACACAGCCTGATGGGAGTGCGCTAAGGAGGAAAGGGTGGTGAGGAGGTGGAAATAGAGGGAGAAGGTGCTGTATGTTTGAATACTAAATTGTTGGCACAAACTCAAGGTTGGGTAGGAGTCAGGAAGGGCAAGCTCAGTGGAAGCACTAAAGAGAGGATGTGGCATGTGAACAAAACACCCCTTGTCCTAGAAAAGGCTGTCAGTGTCCCTTCTATTTATCAGACATGGAGGAGGGTCAGCCTCCACTGCAGAGCAATTATTTTGTCAAAATCTTTTAAAAATAAATCATAAGTGCCCATAAACTCCCTTTGGCTTTAGACCTCTCCAGGACCACTTTATTCACTTCTGTATCCCAAACATCTGTTCTCAAGTAGGCACTCAGAACAGTGTTTAGAAAGAAGTGATTAATTTGTGCATTGATAAACTTAAAAAAGCTTGCCCAAATATGTTGATGATGATTTTAAGTTCCCAAAACAATACATGGTACAAAGACCTATGTATTTAAGCAAAGGTGGGACAGGCTGATGTCTCTTCTAAAACTTCATAGTCTGTCAGTTCAGTGTGGCTTCAAAATCACACAATCAAAATGCCAGAGGGGGCTGTTGAGATAAGATAATACTACATAATCACTCCTTATCTGAACTACTCAATTAATGACTTAGTAAACTACTGTTCCAGGGGACAGAATGACCTTCCCAAGGTTATGTGCTGGGTTTACAGAAAGACTGGGTCTTCCAGTGGGGTGGACTGCCTTCCCCTGAAGACTTCTGTCCTGTCCCCATCAACATTGAGAAAGGAAGGGTAACTGCTTGTAACTACCCAAGGACCAGACTGTGTGACAGATGAGGAGTGCCCTTCTAAATGGCATACAGAAGAACTATTTGCCAAGAATGTGCATTCCACACCGAGCTTTTCAGAGGAGACTGAGGGAGGCAAAGCCACTGGTCCATTAGAGTGATTCAGCTTTCACCTTTCCAGTTCAGCTGCTGTTTCTCCAGGAATTGCCAGCAGTGAGCACTGGGGACACAGGATAGTGAGCTGTGACTCAGCAGGGCTGGCCAGAGTGTCATGGTTCCAAAGGAACTAGCTAACCTAGAAGGTAACTCCTGGGACTGGAGGTGACTTCACTTGGCCACCAGCCATCAGCCCTGACAGGTACCTCAATGCCAGGGACAGAAGAACTTGGTACCAGGGCACTCAGATACTTTGCTTTCAAAAAACAAATTATCACCAGTCAACCAGGAATTCCTGTTTCCTTCCCTTATCTAAGAAGGAAATCTGTTCATTTAGGGGTGACTTATAAGATCATCAGTCGAAGTCTGCTGTATGTTCCCCAGTGCGTTGGTACAGGTTTTAGAAAGAGGAGAAAATTTAGAGCTATGACACAGCACTACTTCTATTTTCTAGCTTGACCAAGTAATTGCTCTTTGTGTCTCAACTCCCACATCCATACAATGGAGTCAGCATTTATTCCTATTAAGGCTTTTGTGGGAATAAGAGGGGCAAGGTTACAGAAAATACTTGGGAGGCCCTGGGCCAACGGCCCCCATTCTCCTCCTTGAGGGAATTAACCCAGAGGCTCACATAATAAATGCCCAGAGAGTACATCATATTTCTAGTGGGAAAAAAGACCAGTTTATTCTGAATTTTTTAAATAAAATGTTCACAACTAAGCTTAGCACTGAGAATGTGGAAATGTATAGGTTAAAGTTTTTGCCCATAAAGGGGAAAATTATAAGAAGCAGTGAGACTTCAACATCATAAGTACTTTGATTCTAAAATTAGAAACTGCTAAGAGAATAAAGATGAAGGTCACTAAGCTTATCTTCCAGAGTCAGGGAAGGCTTTTTGGAGGAAGAGATGCCTAAGGGAGGAGTTGAGAGATACACAGGCATTAGACATGTGAAAGGAGGGAAAGGGTGGTGAGAGATGCTCATTTATTTATTCAACAAACAAATCCTGAGTGCCCAATATGTTCCAGGAACTACTCTAAACTGAAGGTACAGTATTGAGAAGACAGACAAGGTCTTTGATCAAATAGAGTTGACCTTCTAGGTCATTAATCCATAATAAATAATCAACAATATAACAGAAAGTGATCTTTGCCATGTAGAAAACAAACAAATGCAGAAAGCATTGCAAAGGAGATATTCTAGACTTGGTGGTCATAGAAGACCTGTCTAAGGAAGTTCCATTTCTGTTGAAACTGAGAGGAAGAGCCAGCCATGCAGTGTGGTGGACAAACAATGTGCAAGCAGAAACAAGTGTTAGTACAAAGGTCTTAATTTCAGTGCAAGCTTGGCATGTTCAAGCACTATAAGAAGATGAACATGACTGTCATAGGGATAGCAAAGAAGGCCTAAATCAACAGAAGGAGGGTGGGGCCAGTTCTTGTTAAACCTTGTAGGGAATGGTGAGCTGCAGGAATTGTGTTCTAAGTGTGGGGGGAAGCCATGGGAAGTTCTAAAGCAGGGGGAGTAGTGATCTAATGTTTATATGTATTTGAAGGTCACTAAACATAAAAAACATATACAGAGGTTTCAGATGAGAGAGGACATAGTGTATGTGAAAAGAGGGAGAAAAAGAGAGGGAATGGAGGGAGGGAGGGAAGGAAGGAGAACAACCACTCAGTCCAGTTGAGGGAGACAGTAACGAGATGACCTTGGAGAGGTTGACTGGGACCCCACCCTCCAGCATGAGTGCTGTGACAGGTTTTGAACTTTAATGTAATGAATGGATGCTATGGGAAGATCTGTAGAAGGAAGCCATATTTCTGTTTTAGAAATACATAAGGATGGCTTCAGAAAACAGAATGTGGCTCAAAACCTTCCTCTCTGGGTCAGCTTCTCTGCTGTGCAGGTAATGTGTGTACTGGAAGAGAGCAGGGTACAGAAGAGGAGCTCTGCGTGTGAGGGAGGAGAAGCTGGAGGTACACAGCTGCAGACATAGTCGGAAAAGCCCCAGCAAGCCCCCCATGTGTGGGCTTCTCGTGGCTCTCCTGGACTGTGGGTACTCTGGGATTCCACAGCCCTCTCAGTAGTTTTCTCAAAAAAAGCAAAACGAAACGAAACAAAACAAAACCGCAGGATCAGAGCTGGGAGAGACGAGAGTGATTATTATCTCAACCAGACCTATCATTTTACAGATGAAATTAGTCCCCTTATTCCCATCAGCCAGATGGCTGTGAGGTTAGTTTCTCCTGGGTTCAGCCACAAAGACTGGCTAGTTTGGCTGTTGTTGTTGTTGTCTTTGTTAGTCCAGAATTATTGTCTACAATGACTGTGTCTCTCTCCCCACCACAAATAATCTGCTTATGTCCCAGTCTCAAGGACTACGGGTTGTGTGTTTGTTTTCCCAGGACATGACTTTCTCCTGCAGCAAACCAGTGGCACTGAGTGCGGAGGACCTTGCCAGGGGCAGCAGGGACACTCTGCCTGCTCACGGTCACACTCTGTCTTGCACTAGTCAGGCTGGAAGGCAGGTCATGTCTGTGTGTCCTCACTTTCCTTTGATGGTTCTTCCCAGTTCTCTGTTGCTGGTGTTTATTTGGAGGCATAACTCAGAGCAGCATTAGGTTGACATGTTTACACTGAGTTTAGAAATCAATTTCGACACCCTTTTGTATCAAATATGATCTTTTTAGTAATCTGGAAAGCATTAATGGGGCACCTACTTATGCCAACCCCTCTGCTTGCCACTGAAGACATGATGACAAAGATAGATAGCCCAGCCTTAGGAAACTTGTGATTTAGTGATTTTTATTGAAATTAAGAAAACATGAAATAAACATTAAATCCTAAAATACATAAGGCCTCAACCTCAACCTCTCCTCAGAGACTCATAAATATTTTATAACTAGTTTTGCTTTACCCCAGAGAAAAGTACAGTTAGTTCCTAAAAACTAGAAGTTTACTAGTTACAAAAAATTCTAGAGCACTAATCCCTTTATTCCTCTCTACTAGTTATTATCTGAAATGTTATCATGTAATATACGTAACAAGTTTGGTAAAGGGGTCTTGCAGTGGAGAATTGTTTACATATTGGAATAACGATCACACCCTGACCTCATTTTAACCCATCATTATTCCTTTTAATTATCAAGGACACAACAGTCCAGAGCCAGAAATCTAACTGAGCTCAGTCAGGCAGCAATTTCCATCATGCTCCATATTGTCCTCCCATTTTAGTTAGCAGAAGTCAATTATGACATATTATTACTATAGTAATAATGGTGGTCATTTGTTCATTTATTTATTGATCAAACAGTCACCTAAAATCTGCTGTGTGCAAAGCTTTGAAGGCACAATTCTGGCCTTAGGAAGCTCCCATCTCTATAAAATAGAAAAGTCCATTCTTCACTTATAAAATGTCGAGTTGGTTCACCTTTCAGCTGCACGAGCACTACGTTATAAGCACTCCCATGCAAGTTTTCGTTTAGACTTGTGTTTTCATAGAACAAAGTACCGCTACATTCTGCAGCAGGAATGAACCTTGAAAATATACTGTAAAAGCAGCCAGACACACACGGGCACATATTGCATGATTCCATTTATATAAAATAAAATAAGCAAACTTTATAGAGGCAGAAAGTAGATTACTGGATTGCCAGGAGCTGGATTGAGGAGACGTGGGAGTAACTGCTCATGAGAACAGACCTTCTTTGAGGGGGAAACGAAAATGTTCTAAAACTAGACATCAGTGATGATTACAAACTCAGTGAGGATACTAAAACTGTCCAATTTCAAAGGAAGAATTTTATAATATGTGAATTGTATCTCAATAAACGTGTAACTGACATCTTAAAAATGAATTGGATGAAGTGATGAGTGTCATGGTAGAAAAGTTGTGTGCTACGGGGTACATTAATGCTGGAAATAATGCCCTCAATTTTGGAGAGCCTTCTTCTATGTATGTATTTTATATTGTACTTCGCACAAGTATTCATTTATTCATTTAACAACTGTGGTTGCGGAAACCTGAAACATGTCAAGCATTGATCTAGTCCCCATATACCCGGCTCTTAGCAAAAGACAAGTTCACTGCCCCAGGGGAGCCTCCATTCTGTTGGAGTGGGGGGACAACCGTCATTCTACTCAACTGCGCTAAGTTCAACTTTTTTAATTCTGTGTATAAGTTAGATCATGCAGTATTTGTTTGTTTGTGTCTGGCTAATTTTACATAGCCTCTCGTCCTCCAGGTTCATCCATATTGTAGCAAATGACAAAATATCCCTCTCTTGTAAAGCTGAATAGTATTCCACTTTATATAATCTATACTTGTATATACATCCACACATATATACATATACTTTGATATATGATATATATTCATCTATCACATCATCCATTCATCTGTTGGACACATATTATTTCAGTATCTTGGCTAGTGTGCGTAATGCCAAAATAAACAAGGGGGGGCAGGTAAATCTTTGTGATACTGATTTCAGTTCCTTTGGATATGTTCCCAGAGTGGATGGCCGGATCGTATGGTAGTTTTAGTTTTAAGTGTTCCATAACCTCCATGCTGTTTTCCATAAGAGCTGAACCAACTGCTAACAGTGTGCAGAGTTTTCTTTTCTCTATATCCTCGCCCAAACTTGTTATCTTTTGTTGTTTTGATAATAGCCATTCTAACAGATACAAGATGATTGTGCTTAGCATTGCATTTCACGCATGCTTCATGATTTTTTTTAAAGATTTATTTATTTATACATGCAAACTGGGGTACAGGCCAGAGGCGTGGGGTGGAGAGAGGGTTCACCAGAGACAGAGTAGGGAGCAGAACAGGCAAATCAATGGAAATACACTGCTGAGGGGAGCAGCAGGTGAGGCAGGAGAGGTCTGCTGCGCCATGTGGGATTCTCCCTGGCCAGGCATTGAACTCACGTCACCGCTGCCAACAGCTGCACAGTGCAGCACTTAACCGCTGCGCCACCAGGGAGGCCCTGCTTCATGATTTTGAACACCTTTTCATATACTTTTTAGCAATTTTATGTCTTCCTTTAAAAAATATCTATTCAGGCCCTTTCTTTGTCCATTTTTAAATCATGTTATTAGTTGCAGTTTTTCATTGTTTTTGCGCTGATAAGTTCCTTACCTATTTTGTATATTGACTCTTTATCTAATGTACGGTTTACAAAATATTAACTCCCAATCTGTGAGTCATTTCTTCATCCTGTTGGTTATCTCCTATACTGTACAGAAGCATTTGATTCTCATTCATTCCTGTCAATTTCTGGCTTTGCTGCTTGTACTTTGGGGGTCATAACCAAAAAATCATTGTCAGAAAGCTTTTCCCTGTTTTCTTCTAGAAATTTAATGATTTCAAGCTTATGTTTAAGTCATCAGTCCATTTTGAGCTTATGTTTTGCATGATGTGAGATAAGCATCCTGTTTCATTCTTCTGCAAATGAGTATCTAGCTTTCCCAACATCATTTATTGAAAAATGATAGGTGTAGGCCAGAGTACGGAGGTGAGAGGACTCACCAGAAACAGGGTGGGGAGCTGAACAGGGAGATCTTTCTCCCCTTTGTGTGTTCTTGGTATACTTGTCAAAAATCAACTGACTATATATGTGAATTTATTTCTGGGTTCTCTTTTCTGTTTCATTGTTTCATGTCTTTTTTTTTAATGCCAGTATCATACTATTTTGATTAATTTTGTAGGGTATTTTGAAATCAGATAGTATGATTGATACCTCTGGTTTTTTCCTTCTTGCTCAATATTTCCTTGACTAATCTGGGTCTTTTGTGTTTCCATTTGGATTTTGGATCCTTTATTCTATTTCTGTACAGAATGTATTGCAAATTTGCTAGAGATTACATTAATTTTTCTATATCACTTAGGGTAGTACAACTATTTTAACAATATTGATTCTTCCATGCATGAATAAGGAGTCTTTCATGTATCTGTGTCTCCTTCACTTTTCTTTATCAAGGAAATCTAGTTTTCACTGTATAAATCTTTTCCTTATTTGCTTAAATTTTTCCTAAATACTTTATTCTCTTGTTTGCTATTGCAAATGGGACTGTTTTCTCAATTTTCTCTTCAGATAGCTCATAGAGAAATGCCACTGATTTACTTGTATGTTGACTTGGCATCCTGTAACCCATTTTACAGATAAAGAAAGCTAAGACCCGCCAATGTTTAGTAAGCTCAGACAGTTAATATATGGGCTGAAACAGGTAATTCATTCTAGTCTGTGTGACTCAAACTCCAGAGCTTATCAGATTTAATCAGCCTTCTACTTCAGTCCCATAAAAAGCTGCGATTGCAATCCCAAGCTTCAACCTGAACTGGCTCCACATTCTACTCTCTGAGCAGATCCACTCCTGCTTTCATCCTTCTCCAGAAAGTTGGGCAATTCCCCTCTGTTGCCATGGCAAATCATGGGCCATGTGGCCGCGCTAACAAAGGGCTGCTGTGCCCTCTGACTAAATCCTGCTTACAGTCTGATTACCACATGCAAAACCAGCTTGGAAAGACTCCCTGAAAATCAGCTGGCTGTCTTCATGAGTAAAACTTTTTATTCTTCCTATTTAACATTTTCTTCTATTACCAACAATGGGCATATTTCCATATGCTGGTCCTCACTGACACTCAGAGACTCCTTCAGACTTTCCTCAGCTCTGTTCTCACTCCCCACAGCCTGGTTTCCTGGCCACATGGTGCCAGCCCCCTCTTCCTCCCTGCCTGCTTTCTTTGGCTTCAGAAACACACAAAGATGGCTTACCTGGGATGGCAGGAAAGTGATAGAAGCGGCAAGAATTGGCCAGCTCAGGACATGGCTTGCTGGTAGAGCTGATAGGTTTCACTGGACTAGATGTGAGATGTGAGGAAAACAAGGGGAAGGGAGTTTCCAAGTCCTAATAAAAGAAAGACAAGGAAGGAATAGCTAGGTTGAGACTGGCAGAAATCTAGACTTTTGTTCTGTACAGGGGACGTTGGCTTACTTATTAGACATCCAAGTAGAAATGTAGAATTGACACTCCAGAGCTCAGACATCATCTGAAATAAAGACAGGCAGGAAACACGTGAAATGCTGAAGGAATGTAAGTGTCTTAGATATCTTGGTAGGCTTAAAATGTGGGTGTATGATAGGATTGCAGGAGAGAAACCAGGTGACAGTGGTCCTCCATGGTTAAAGGAAGTCTACTGAAGATTAATTTGTAATCCATTTGTAATCCCATAGGTATATACACTTAAATATTTCTCCAAAAAAAAATCTGTTCTTTGAAATATATTACAGGAAGACTTCTTTTTGGCATTCATGTCTTTATTCTCATATGTGCTTTGAGAGATCTCAACTCTACCTAGAGGTGCAGGCAGGCCATCTCAACTTTGAGACTATCGACATTTTGGCTGGATGATTCCTTGCTAGGAATGGCCACGAGTACACTATAGGTTGTTTAGCACCATCCTTGGATTCCATACACCAAATGCCAATAGCACCAGCTCCCCTCTACAATTGTAACAACTAAAAATGTCTCCAGACATTTCCAGTTGTCCTCTGAAGGCAAACTCACCCGCAGCTGAGAGCCACTGACCTGGTAGTAACCAGTACCATCCATTTGCTGTGGAAGCTCATGAACCTGTTGACCTCCATATGTATTTATCAACAGAAGATGTCTCTGTTCTTACCTTTCTCATCTAAATGCTGCTACATTATATGCATCAGTATTTTACTTTCTTATTTTGCATGTCGATGTGCTTGTTAGATCTAAACATACTGGTACATAGGAAACTGTCAGGTTTTTTTTTAATGACACAGTACTATGTCATAGTATATGAAATATCACAATGTATATCTGTTGTTGGACTTTGAGTTTGTTTTGGATCTCAAACTTGCAATGGCTGTCTTATCATGGATTTCCTTATACACATGTATGAATTTTCTCTCAGGTGGGAGAAAATGGAATTGCTGAGTCACAGCATGTATCATTTTTAATTTCGGTAAAACCACCACTTGTAAATTGTTTGTAAAAATAGCTGCAATGATCCATCCTTGTATCCAGATTCCCTTGCAATAGGACTTTGTGGCTCTTCCCATGGTGAGATGGTGACATCCTTCTCTCCACTTCTTGTGTTTGGCTGGCTCTTTGACTGTCAGATCAGTTGAATGGAGCATTGCACAAACAACACGAGGCTGCCTTAGACAGTCCTGAACACAAGGTATTGAGTCTTGACCCAAAGAAAAGTCAAGTACATAGGTGGAGATAAAGTCTTAGAGTTCTAAGGCAGTAATAAGTATACAGGTATTTTAGGGAACGCCATCAAAGGAATGAGATTAGAGAGCAAGTCAGCTAAAATATTTCCCAGGGAAACCAGGTCTTGAAAGATGGGGTAGATGCCCTGATCAGGCACGAGGGACCCTTTCCAAATGTGAACCTTCAGCTTCGGCTTCTTCCAGGACAGAGCTGAGTAATCCAGAAGGCTCTGGCCATTCTCCCTATGGATATATTATAAGGAACGCTGTCAGAACTCCCCCTAATGCAGTGAAATGAACAGGGCAAGGTCATGATTTAATTTTCCATGGAGAAGGTCAGCCCAGTGTCAGCCTATCAGCCCAGGAAAGAAGGGGTCTGTTGAAAGTATATGATTTTTTTTTTCAGAGCATATCTCAGATAATGAGCTTAACATGGAATTAATGAGGCATTTCTTTATTTCAAAGACATTAGAGACAGGTTGGTTTTGACTGTGGGTCAGATCCAGGGGTGGGGGGCAAGGTCTTAAAAGGTTTTAGAGAACAAATCTGGAAACTTCATCCTTAACTCCCCCCTCCCCACCCCAGCCCTGTGCCAGGTTGTCTCCATTGACATCTGAAAGATCCTGTTGAACTATTCATCAAAAAAAAATTTTTTTTTCTGAACTAATGCTCAGCAACACTGCAGCTCCAGTAAGCAGAATGCCCGTGAACCCCTCTTTGTTTCCTCCTCTCCCACCATCTCCCTCCTCCTTCTCTTCCTCACCCCCCTTTCTTTTTCCCTCTAGGGTTATTTTCAATAGGAAAGAATCATTTCTCTTAAGAAGCACAAAGAACCTACTTAGTGGTTTAGTCATTTTGGAGATGAATAACAGCAAGGCTGCCTTGTATTCCTGTTACACACTTGCATGCATGAGGAAATATGTGTTGGCCACTCACAATTGCAAAGTTGTTTTAAGACAAAGAAAAAAAGAAACTAATGGTCCAATACATAGCTGTAGATAAATTAATTGTGGTATATCCCTACCTCAAAACACTATGCCATAAATATCTTCCAGCCTTCTCTCCACCGCCATGTTCAGATCTAATGAACACATTGTTAGGCCAAACAAGAAAGTCAGAACTTGGTGCAGATAACAGAGCAGCACATAGGTGGAAAGATGAAAATGAGCATCTGCTGTTGATAAATATATATTTAGGTAAATATATAGAAATAGGTCCATGTACTTCCAGAGAGAATGAATGACCCTGGTTACTGCTCGGCCAGTAGGCATGGGCAGGGAGGGCGCCTTGGGGAGCATAGCCCACCTAGAGGGCTGGACTTGGCTACCACCTGCTGTAGACCCCATACTACCAGACCTTCCAAGATAAATGGGGAATTCTGAATTTCATTGCGCAGTTTCTCAATCTTAAACTTTAATCTCTAAATCAAAGCCCTTTAATTTTACAAGTAAAACAATAATGCATTTCAGAGGATCAGATCTACAGTATTTTAAAAGCTGCTGATTCTTGAACCCTGAATTTTAACTATTCATTGATAAAATCTACTCATAAACCTACTCATAAATAAAATCCTGCCCTGGATAAAGAAATGAAGGTCACAATCTAGGATAGAAGACAAGACACCAAGACAAGAGCAAACTGAAGAAAGGCCCCACATCACCCACTCTGTGACACAGTAGATCCTCCCTACAGGGAAATATGACAGTTGCCAGCCAGACCCTGTCACCACCAGGCGAGCGGCTATGTAAGTGAAGGGGTTAAAAAGAAGACCCAATTCTTTCTCCCTGAATCTTCTCAGATGACACAGGCTTCTACTTTATGAACTGAAGTGGGGGGGGAAGAGGAGAGTAAGAAGATATTTTCTCCTACAATAATGTTAAACTGGAATCTCTTTGAATATGGTTCTATGAGTCCATAAACTGTTTGTGACCATCTAACTCTCCATTTGTCAAATGGCTGATAGACATTCCAGAGGGCAGGTGTCCTTGGTTCGTGCATGGCCTTCTCTTTGGAACCAGCAGCTCCATGAACTACAGTCCTTGCAGCAGAATTTCTATGGACAGTGTCTAGGTGATCTTTTCAATCATATGGCCCTCAAACCCCAGCCAAAGCTGGGAGCCAAGGGAAAACAGGAAAGGGGCCCGGGCCTCTAATTCTGATCTGCTGCAACATGCCAAGGATCTTTGGAGCAGACTCCATTCTCCTGTATCTCCATTGGAATCCATGATTGTGGGTGCTGGCCTTGGGCATTTCTGTCTGTATCACATGGAAAGAGGGAAGGCTGACTCAGTCAGTCATCTAGGAAGGGAGTAGCACATGATGAAACCTTCCTGACAAGGCGAGGCTGTAAGGTACAACCTCTGCACATGTAATACACTGAAACATGTGCCTGTTGCTATGGAAACCCCATAAAGCAGGGTGAGTAAATGCAGTCTGAATAGATCCCATCCACAATGCTTTCTGAGGCCCACTGCTTTCAGTTCCTTTCATCGCCTGAGCCAGAGTCCAGCTGGAGCCAGAATTAGTGATGGGTAAAAAGCTCAAAAGGCTGCTGGTCCCCTTCCAGGGCATCTCCGATTTATGTAAAATCTCTTGGGTTTGGAAGATTTGAGTGTCCCAACTGTCCCGTGAGAGTGCCAGCTCCTCTCTTTCTCTCATCCTGGGCCACAAACTAGCACCCTACTCTGTGGGGGGGGGGGGCTGTTGAGGGGCATAGGGGGTGGTATGGAAGCTAATCAAAGGACTTTTAAAAAAGGCTTTCAGGGTTTGCAAAAGGGTGTTTTGGGTAGAGACCAGAACACAGTTTTGCTCCCAGCCGGTTTCCCCTTCTTTCTTAAACACACACAGATTGAGCCAGACTCTAGGGCAACAAGGTTGGAACAAGCAAAAACCTTTCAATAAAACTATTAAACATGGCTTTCCTTCTCCAGCCACTATAGACTAGATATAAGTCCACAATGCCCAAAGTTCTGTTTTGAGGATTTCATATTGTATAGAGTAAACAAAAACATATCCCTCCCCTCCTTTCTACAGATGTGTCCAATCAAGTTATCTGAAGACTGTTAGAGCTAGTTAGAGCCACCAATGGAGCTGAACTATATTTTTTGGCTCCTAGGATAAAACAAAAAAATACAGAAGTGGCAGAGCCCAGAGAACAGGAAATATCTCAAAATTTTTTATGGATCCCATGGCTTGATCCAAGAGGACAACTAGTGTGTCAGGTCAACTGGTCTCAGAGAAAAGTACATTGCAAAAACTTTGTTTCTTTCAAAACTCTAATGACTTCTCACACACCTTCCCTTCAATGTCATTATAGTCCTCATACAACACTGTCTGGGTGGGGGCAAGAAAGGGGCAGCAAGAGGAACTATCAGGAAAAGTCAACAGTTGTTTCCTTTCTCCTGAGATGTCTTATAAATCCTAAATTTATATACCAGACAGGAGAAAGGAAACATTCTTCATGTTTCCCGTTGGGAGTCTTGGGAAGAGGTGTTGTTTTAAGTTCTGGAGGTGTATTTGTTTATTGACGCTTTCCAACTTAATTAGCTGCAATAAAATGAGAGAAAATGCAAACTAAAACCAGCATGTACTTGTGTAGTTTTCCATGGCCTTCCTTCTTGTAGGGTGCCGGGATTCCAAATGAAGGAAGGAGATAGTGTCCTTCATCACACTCATGTCAAAGACAAGGAGACTGAGGTTCAAAAAGGGAAGCGCCCTTCGAAAGCCAAGCAGCTCTATTAGACAGTTACCCCATGTGCTCAAGCACAGGACAGCATGTAATGAAGTTGTGCCCCCACCCCCCGTCTCTCCAAGATTCAGAGAGACAGTTATATATTGGGTGGTTGGAAAAGTCATGACACATTTTTGCTTGAAAAACATAGAAAAGATACATCATGATTTTTCCAACCACCCAATATTTAAACATTGAAGATGTGGCTGAAATAATGTCTACTTATAACACTTACCAATGAAGTTATCATGTATATTTAAAGTTGTAAAATTATAAATGTATTTCATCGTTTTTTTCTTCCAACTCTCAATTTTGATGACCCTACATTACATAGACTCCTGATATCAAATTCCATCCATCATAAGTCATGAAATCAACTGCCCAGATTCCATTACCTTTGCATTTATTTAATTAATTTGCTTTCTAGTTCTTTTTTAATCCTCAAGTTATAAGTACCAACTTGCCTAGTAATAAAACACTGTTCATTTCTTTATTAAGTCATTCTGTAGACACCTATATTCTTGAATACAACCAATCCATCAGACAAAATTGCAAAATATAATAAAGAACCGTGCTCTCTGCGTTATCATTTGGCCAGGTGACATCTATACATATTCAAATTTTGTGTTAAATGTAAATGGGTTAACATGTTTTCTATATATAATAATTTTTCTATTAAAAATAAAGCAGTTGAGAGATTGTCTATAAATCTGCAAGACTTCTCTAGACCTATTTGCCAATTTGGAATTTTTCTGGACAAAACATCGTCTCTTTATATTAGGCATCTGTAGTCCCAAGGCAGAGCTAGGGAGGGATTGCAATTCTTTGGCATCTGGCTAGGTGTTGCATCTCTGTGCCATATCATTAACTGGCTGCAAGCTTCTGGAGGGCAGGACAGATCCTAGCACAATATATGACACAGAACAACTCCTCAGGAAATGTTGAGTAAATGAATGAGTTGAATAAAAAAATTAAAACATAATCACATATTCTTTCAACATACTTTCCATCCTTGATTAAGGCAGGGGGAGGGCAGTGGAAGTATTTTAAAATTCTAAATGTAACCAAGTCATCCTCCAACTAAAGAAGCACATTTTTCATATCTTGAGACAATCCTGTGTGCTTTAATTGGGCAGATCCTTATTGCAACATCTCAGTGCTCAGACTCACCATCCCAATTCAGTAACTAGCAGAAGCCATCAGCCCAGAGCCAGTCCAAGATTTAGTGGCCATAGTAAATGATCCAAGAAAGCTGATGCCAAGAATGTGGCTTGAGAGTTCCTGGTCTCACGGAAGTTCCCCCCAAGAGAACAAACCCTTGTTCTGGTTCATTGTCAATTACAACCCAGCTTTCCAACCCGCAGAGCCCCCAGGAATCCAGTCCTATCTCCCCACACTGGAGCTGGCACTGCCAACGTAAAAGCCTACAGCTGTGGCATTTACTTGGCTTTGTTAACTGCGAATTGATGCAGGGTGGATAGGGCAGAGTTAGCACACGCAGGAAGTAAGGCAGTAGGGGAGAGTGGGGGGACCTTGTCTGAGAACAAAGCTCCTGACTGCTGAAGTTGTTTGGACTTAAGCATCAGAAAAGCCATTGTGGGAACATGTTGCTGGGATATGAGAAGGGGCACAGAGAGGCAGTGGCAAAGCCTGCTCTGGGCAGCTGTGAAATAAGCTAAGTTCAGAACAGCATTTTTCCCTTTCCCTTCTGAGCTAACCCGCAACTCTCAAAGGCACTCTACCACCATCATTACGGCCAGGAACAGAAAGCTCAGGGGCTCCCCAAGCCTACCTGTGGATCTCCTCAGTTTCTCCTATGCTCCCTAAGTCTTGGTCCAGAGCCTGGCAAGTTGGAGATTCTCAATAGATTCTAGTTTTCTTTTTCCCATTGTATAACTAGCTACCTCATAGCTGGTTCAAAGGACTTGCCCTGCCATTTCATTGGAAGACCCTCACCGTAATCTTTCTGGGCAGAGATTACAATGCCCATTTTAAAAGTAGAGATATCAGTTTCTCAGTGTCCCCTTAAAACTTCCAGAACAATGTCCCTCATGTAAAGATAGCCTTTTGACCACTTCCTGGCCTGCTTCCCTCTCCTGTTCTTTCCTGGACTCCCTCCCCGCTCACGTAGGCTGCATTAAAGTTATGCTGACTTGGTTCCTAGAGTCCATCACACCATCTCAAGCCATGCCTTTAACTCACGCTTTCCCAGATGCTTGGAACTGCCCTCCACCACCCGTTGGTTGATAGACACATCCTGACAACAGCCTGGGTGCTTCAAGCTTCAGACCAGATGTTGTCTCCTGCAGCGGAGTCTTCCATGACGCTTTCCTCTGCCAGGTTGATTTAAAGTCCCTGGTGTTTACCTGCATCACAGCACCCCCTGTTAGAGAGTTTGCCTGTCCATATGTTAACTCTTCCCCACCTGACTCTGAGTCTCTGAAAGTCAGAAATATCTTGTTGCAGAGATAGTAAACTCAGATTAAGATGTTAGGGCATAGCTGGACTCCACAGTTCAAACCATCTCGCCAGAACCCCACCTCTCCTAGGATGCAAGCTCTACTTTCTTCCTTGTGGATCTTATTCTCAAACTTTTCTTTCTACCCAGAAACTCCTAGAATAAAATAAGCAAGTGTAAAATGGAAAGAGGTAATTTGGAGGGAAAGCCAAGGACTAGGATCAAGCAGAACCTGGTGGTCATTTAAGTTTTCGAAATTTACAAATGTATCTGCAAGTCTTGGAGGGGGAACATTAAGCACAAAATACAGACATACGCTAAAGCAATCAGTTTTGTTTCTGTTGGAGAAAATGAATGGGAGATAAAGGATGGGAGAGGAGCGGGTAGCTGTGAGGCTGTTAGAAAAAGCTAGGGTAGTAGCCTAAACTAAGACGCTGATAATGAAGATGGAGAAAAGTGGACAGAGTCAGGACATAGTTTGGAAACTCAAGTCAGAAGATTTTCTCAAAAGTTGGCTAGAGAATGTGGTTATGAAAATGTACAAGCCAAAGATGACTTCTACAATGAAGATCTAGGCAACAGGTGATACCAGATTCTGGACAAAGAAACAGATTGGAGGTCAGGGGATAGCGAAGAGGCAGGAGCGAGTGTGGATGGCAAAGTGAGCAGGCCCACCTGGATGTATTCATTGCTCATGAACCATCAGGTGATCTTAGGCAAGGATTTGTCCTCCCAGAACTGCACCAGATTTGAATCTGAAATTAGGGGGTCTAGCAGCTAACATTGGAAGAAAAGACTATAGAAAGTTGAGGGGAGGACAGACCCAGGGGATGACAAATAGAGGGCTCCTTTGGAGTCTTGAAATTTTCACTGGAGAGATTTGAACTCAACAATAACCAGATCTGGACTTCATTATCAGCTCTAGAGCAGTGTATTTACATGATCCCCGTTGCGCCACCTCCCTCTCTGAACCTCAGCTTCCTCATTTATAAGTGAGGAAAATTCTACATCCCTCATTTTCAGAGCTTTTGTGAAGACCTGTATATAGTAAAGGTATGCAAACTATAGAGCAATATAATCAGAATGACCAGTTTAATATATACGCAGACATCAAAGCCAAAGGAATTTTTAAATGAAAATAAACCATGTAAGAAAAATTGGGGACAATCTTTCTTCAGGCCCTAAGCCTTTGCAACACTCTCAAGAACAACCTCAGCCTTCTGGTATCAATGAAACGCTTTGCTTCCTTTGTTTTTTAAACTCTCCCATCACCCCCTGGTTAGTCACTCACAGCATGTCCCCTGTGGCTGATGCTAGGATATATTTCTCCCCCTTTGTATCCTAGTTTCTCAGGCTAAATCCATTCCATTTGTATGAAGGAATAGACTAGACAATATCCAACTGACTTTCCTCCCCCCACCAGCCACCAGGGAGCTAAGAGATGAGTTCTAGTATTTTGCCAACAACTGAGCGTTGAAACAACCACCTGTGAACTGAACAGTGCAGGTTTTAATTATTTATTTATTTTAGCAGCAAAGCCTGGGAATGCCCAGGAAGGGGATGAGATCATACGTCTCGTCTGCAAGCAGCATGTTCTGCGGGTCTTCTCATTCCACGTTACGTCATGCTGGAAAGAGAAAGCGTCTGGCCATTCCTTACTCAGTCTGCAGGGGTGCTGAGTGAGGGAGACACTGGTTTGCTCAAGTCCCAGTTTCCCAATTCTGGTCATTCATAAGTATGCACCCTCATTAACTCTTCCAACATTTACAGAATGCCTACTATGTACCTGTGATTTGTAAAAATTATTTATTTTTAATGAAGTACCATTGTCTTACATCCTTGTTAATATGTTGACAGTATAGGATTTCCCCCCTCATGTGTGGTCACCATGGCACTCCCACCCCCCAAACACCCCAAGTCCTCCATCAGTGATGTAAAACTAGTTGTGCACACTCATTTGCTTATTCATTCATCTCACAGATGTTTGTTGTGAGTGCTTACTACATGACAGGCACTAGTTTAAGTGCTGGGGATATAGAGGTGACCAATAAAATACATGCTTTCCTCAAGCTGCCATTCTGTTGTAGGAGATGACCAATTAACAAATCACTTGTAAATGTGCGAGCAAGCCAGATAAGTATTGCACAAGAGAAAGCGTGTGATAGGCTGGCTGGTTAGAAGATAATCAAGGCAGTCCCTCTAAATTGGTAAAGAGGGGTGGGAGAATGAATAGAAGGATGCACCAACAAACACCTTGGGAGTAAGGGACTCTCAAGTAACTGCAAAGATCCTGAGATTAGAAACTATAGTTTTTCTCACCATTGTCTTGGCGGGCCCCTATAGCCCATGCTAATTCCAGGAGTGATTCTTATACTGTATAGGAAGAAAGAAGAAAGAATATATATATTCCATAAATTGAGTCTTCACTCTGCTCTGCTATTACTTAATTCTCACATGTGCTTTCTGTTAGGCGTTCTCTCTGTAGAAGGAAAATTAAACCAAGAGTTGTGTGATTGAGGTTAATAGCATGGTATAGGAAGAAGAATTTTCCCACTTCCTCTCTGGTTTGCATAAGATCATTAAATGTGATACATATGAATAAAAATTCTAGGACAGTCTATCCAGCTATGTCCTTGGTCATGTTCAATGCTCCAGTCAGCTGGGAGGTATTCACCAGGGATAGCATATACCAACCATTTTTTGGTGACCGCAGTGAGTGGCAATAGCTGATCAAATCATTTGCATTCAATGCAAAGAGTTTCCTTCAAATAGGCTTGTCTCATTCTTTTGTTCCTGGCCTTCAAAGTCATGAATAGACCTTATTATTTAAGCTGGCATTAAAGATACTTTCAAAATGTGCTTTTACAGACATTGGGGAAGTCTTCAAACTCATCCATTTTGCTAATAAGCAGAACCCAGTCCATGGGTCCATTCCACTAGGACCCATAATGTATTGGGGCTCTGCTGGGATTCATTGGAAAAAGAAGGAAGTGACAACAGAAAACAGAGTTAAGAATGAAGGACATGGAGAAATGAGTTAACATTAATTCTGTACCAGGCCCATTCATTCCTCATCATAACCTTATAAGGTAGATCTCTTTATCTTTACTTTGAAGACATGCGATGTGAAATTGATGACGATTCTGGACAACACAGCCAGTGAATTCCTCAACTGGGATTCAAACCCAGCCTTGGATTCTCTGCACTAATGCTAATCTAACTGCCACATTTTTCTCCCTGAAAAGTCAGCGATAGTCAAAAGGCCCTGATTGTTGGCACCTACTGCTCTATTAATTCTTTTAATCACTAGAAGCCCAAGGGCTGATATTTTGCCTGTTACTCCCAAATATCTTGTAATTCCATATTTAAACAGAGGATAGTATTCCCTTTAAATAGTTGTTCCAAAAAGTTCTGGCCCCAAGCTCCTTGCTCCCATTTAAGGTTACTTACTGGGGATCGTATAATAGATATAAATAGCACTGGGTAATCCTCACTTGCTGAGTGACCACTGATGCAGTCTGGGGTTTGGATGACACTATCACAAGGAGTGCTGGAACACTCCTTGTGAGTGGCCTCTTTACGGAGGAAGTAAAACCATTCCCACTAAAAGGACTTCACAAGTTACTTTGATTAGCCACGTAATTCCCCGAGTTGGGATTATGTGCTCACTTGTCTGCCTTCCCATTGGATTTCTGTCCTTCTGAACAGGGATCATGATTTCCTCACTTTCGTGTCCTTCAAAGGAACCTCCGAATATGTCTCTCTGGCATGAGGATTATTTTGAACTTGTTATTTTGAAGATAGTGTAGTCGCAGGAAATACTCTGAAAACTAAGTCGAAGTTATCCTTCTATAAGAGACACTTACATGTACAAAAGAAAAGATCTGTTTGCAAAGATGTCTCCTGTCCCTTGCTGAACAGGAAGAGGGGATGACCAAACCTCTATATCTTGTCAGTGGAGAAGCAGCAAGTAAATCTGCACCACAACCTACCTTGTTTTCCTCCGCTGTCAGCCTTCCCCTCCCCCATATCAATATCCCCTATCTTTAAAGATGGAATTGAAGGAGGTGTGGGTGGGTCATTTTGGGGAGTCACTCAGTTTTCCTGGGCCTTTCCCATGTGTACAGGTTGTTAAAATCTTGTTTGTTTTCCTCCCACCAGTCTGTCTTTTATTACAAGGGATGTCTTAGCCAAAAACTTAGAAGCACAGAGGGAAAATTTCCTTCCCTACATTCCTATCGCAAGCCACAATGGTGGCACTCAGTTGTGTCTTAGTACATAGATGTCAGTTATCTGGTGCTGCAAGACAACTGCTCTGCAACTTTGTGGCTTAAAGCAGCACTCTCTGATCAGCTCACAATTCTGTGGGCCAGTGGTTGAAAGCAGGCCCTGCTGGGCAGATCTGGTGTCTGCTGGGCTCCCTCAGGGTTAGCTGTGTTCACTCAGTGGCTCTGTATATGTGCCCATTGCCTCCTCCTGTGCTCCACCCCCTTTTGGGCCCACCTCATGACAAGGATGCAGGTTAAGCGAGGCAAACAGCAGTGCACAAAGCTGCTAACTGCCTAGACTCAGAACTGGCACGTTATAACTTCTGCTAAATCCTATTGAATGAATCAAAATATGAAGACAGCCCAGATTAAAAGCATAAGGAAGTAGATTATCTTCTTGGTGAAAATCTGTGATACCATATTGCAGTGGATGTGACATGAGTAGAGAACCAGGGCTACTTTTTTTCAATCTATCACAAAGATTTGTAATGAACAAAATGCGTGACATATCAATTTTTTTTTATAAAAGAACTGGGGTGTAGACCAGAGGTGTGGGGAAGGTGAGAGGATGCACCAGAGTCAGAGTATGGAGCAGAACAGGTGGCTTTACTGAAATACACTGCTGAGGGGAGCAGTGGGCAAGATAGGAGAAGTCTGCTGCACTATATGTGGGTCAGCTCCCTGGCCGGGAATTGAACTCAGGCCTTAGCGGTGGTAGTACTAAGACTTAAGCCCAGGCCACCAGGGGTTAATAATTTAGCATATTGAACTATGATATATAATCTGTATTCTCACTAAAACTAATGTTCCCATTGTAGATAGCCTGCTTTCTACCTGGAAGAAGAAGATTGAAGTCACCAACCAAGAGCACAGCCGGCCTATATCCTGCACACAGCAAAGGTCAGAACATGAAACTTGAAAAGATTGGTGTTCCAAATTGGAACAATGAAGTTCATGGTTTTGTTCTGTTTGAGTTTTTCCCTTGAGGAGGAGGGGGAGCCTCCTGACCTAGTTGTCTGCATGGACTTCAATTAATAGTGCCAGTCCTCTGTTTTACCCTGAGAGGTAATCTAGAATGGTTCCATGAAGGAGCATAGGTCTGAAGTCAGACAGTTTCAAATTCTGGCTTCTATGTGTTCTGGTCACATAACCTTGTATAATTTCACTTTTCTGGTTTAGTTCCTTCCTCTGTAGAATGTGTATTAATGATAACAACTGTGCATGTCTGCTGTGATTTTTAAATGAAGATGGTATAGATCTAAGTCTTAGCACAGTTCCTGGCACACCACAGGTGCAAGTAATTATTAGATCTTTTCTTCTCTTGGCCTCTACATTGCTGAAGGGTACCTTCCCATCAGTCTAGAGCAGGAAGATGCTTCTTGAACATTGATATCAAAAGTGGTTCTTGATAATACTCAAATTCAAGGCATCGTTTGTACTTGAAAATGTGGTTAAGCAATTGAACTGAACAACAATTTAAACAAGTGTTTCATATTAAACCAAACGTGAATGTGAATTCATATATGGCAGGTATTTGCTTAATGAAACATGTAGCTTCAAAGAAATTTTCAGTGTGTAGGAGTTCACTTGGGACTTCACATATGGATGTCCCTAAAGTTGCACAGATATTAGAGGAAAGACTAAGAATCAAACATAAGGTCATACTTACCTAGAGCCCAGCCTGCCACTTGGGATTTCTCCAGATGTTGATTTCTCTATATCCATGTCTAGAATTGAAAGGGGGGAAAAAAGTCCCTCTGTTGTTTCTTCCATTCTTGGCCCTTCATTCTTGAAAAGAGAACTGGCTGACATTAATTTCCCCTTTGTTCTTCTATTCAAAGTTCCATCTTCCGGTGGAACCTCCCCCACCTCCCCACACATAACCAGTCCTTACTTTTTCCTGTCTTCCAACATTCCGTAAGATTCCAGTGTGATTTGGATAAGCCTTCACCACATGAACACTGCTCATTCAAGGGTCTGATGGAAGGGGACTGAATTGCCAGTCTGCTGGTTCTCCCTACCTAGCAGAGCTTCAGCTTTCTGGCAGAGCTGTAAATTTCTTGCAGGTCACCTTTGTCATTAACATTCAGTGCAAACTCGCAGCCACCATTGCATATCCATCTCAATAACTGTGATCACTCCTGACACTGCACGCCTCAGGTCCTGTCCTTGCAACACAATGAGGTCACTAGAGACTGAAAGAACTGGACAAGTATTAGTTTTAAATCCACTCACGTAGACTCCTGTCCAGAGCAAAAGGTTCTGAAATCACAGTCAGGCAGCATGGTGATATAGTTACAAGCTCTGAGTCAAGACTCAAAGTACATTCTATAATAGCTCCTCACCCCACTAATTATAATAGCTATGTGACCTTGGAGAGTCATTTCTCTGTGCCTCAATTTCCTCACTTGTGTAAGGTATACCATTTACCTTTCAGGACTGTTGTGGTGATTGAATGAATTTGCCATGCAAAATACTGCAAAGGTGCGAGCATATATAAAGGTTTGCTTTCTGTTAATATTTGCAATCCTAGTCATTCGGTTGCTGTGTGACCTTGGACAGGTTGACAAACCTTGTTGCATCTCAATTAGCACATCGATAAAGTGGAAATAGTAGTATTTGCCTGAAGAGATTATAAGTAATAAGTCCAAGTAGGTTAGGTGATTGACATGACATTCAGAGAATCGTACTTGCTGTTATTAGTAATATCAATAATCATCATTACCATGAAGTCAATAATCAGGATAATGATTGCCTATGTCAAATGAGGAGCTTTTTTAAATATCAAACTATATTTGAAAATTAGGTCGTCAGAATCTATTACATAGAAAGACAGACATGAAAAGTGAGAGCATTACAAGCTGGGTTTGAGTTACTAGATCCACTGCTTAGCAGAAGCAAGACAATGAACATGCTATTTGACTTCTCTTTGTTTCTCTTTCTTTATTGAAAAGACTGAAAAAATACCACCTACCTTGCAAGACTGTTGTAAGATTAAATGGGATTCTGTGTAAAGCATTTGGCACATTGTTAGAGCTCAATAAATGGTAGCTATTCTAAATCAAAGGTCTTAGACAGAAAAATGACCTGTAATTTTTATTAATATGAAGTGAATTGGAAAAAAAACTGATTTATCCTTGTGAACTTGGCTCCCGCTAACTTAATGAAGATGGAAGAGGGAAGAGGAATAGGAGTTAAGGGACTAAGTACACAGAGTGTGTAGGGAGTTTTGCTGAGGTTAGCTATAAAGAATTTGTGGTTTGATTCAAAAGACTTCAGTTTTATGAGGTTTGAGGGCCTTTTTCAAAAGGAAAACCAGATGTATCAATGGTGGAAAGTTTATGCAAACAGTACTATCTCCAGCAAATGCTGCTTTTAGTCTACTTCTGTTATGTTAAGTAGGGCTATGGTGAAGAGGGATCCTGAGTTATTTTTAAAAATTCATTTGCTCACAGTTTGAGGACCCAAGGTGATGGGTTATTGTCAAATGGGTCATGGGACTTACACTTTGAAAGTAACAAGTCCCCAAACCACAGAGGAGTGATTCTAATATAACCCAGAAAGCAGTAGGGTTTCCCAACCCAATACCTGCTTTGAAGAAAACCAGGTCTTCTTCCCCAGGAGCCCAGCATATCCAGGCCCAATGCTCTTCTAGCTCAGTCTGTAGAGATTAGTTATTTCCTTGAACTGCCCTTGACCCGAAGTACCTGTGAAATAAAGGAGATTCATGGGACAATAGTGTTTAACTTAAATTTTTTTGCCAACTAGACTGCAAAGTCGATGAATTGTCTAGTGAGTTTATTAGAATGAACTGGCAGGCCTCATGTAAAGACTTGAAATAATTTAAAATATATAAGGAAAGGCTATCACAAGATCAACACTATAAATGCATATAGTTTGGGTATCTATGAGGTCTGGTACCCAGCATTTTCATATACTATCTAGCCAAGCCATTAAAAAAAGATAGGCATTAATTCCATATCCTGTATCTGGAAAGCAAAGGGAGAGCTAGTGGCTCCCACCAGCCTAGGTTTGCCTCTTTCAGTCTGTGCTCTTGTCATTATTTGTTTTTTTTTAGAGATTTATTTATTTATGTGTACAAGCTGGGGTGTAAGCCAGAGGTGTGGGGGGTGAGAGAATTCACCAGAGACAGAGTGGGAGCAGAACAGGCAGACTGACTGACATACACTGCTGAGGGGAGCAGCGGGTGAGGCAGGAGAGGTCTGCTGCACCATGTGGGAAGCTCCCTGGCTGAGGATTAAACTCGTGCTGCAGTGGCTCTGGATAGCTTCATAGTGTAGCGACTTAACCCGTGGCACCACCAGGATGCTCTGTGCTCTTGTCATTATGCCAGCATTCCTCTGCACGCGGTGTGCTTAGCACTGATAGTATGAGAAATCATTTTAGATATTTCCCTGTTGATGACAGTGTGGGAATTGTACAGGTATCCAAATATACAGGTATATTAGAGTTGTGGTTTCATGATGCCAATTGCTTAGGATGAGGTTTCCTTTACCAGAGTTTATGTAAAGAAAAATATTCAGAATTTAAAAATCAGACATGGAAAGAGTCCTAGAGAATGAGCAAAGCGGGGGAAATGCTGCTGTAGGTCAGACTGCCCTCAATGTTTTATAAAGAGTGGCCACAGGCTACGATAAGCTGGCTTTCTCAGAAAACCTGGGCCACATTGTCAGTCACCTCCTTTGGAGTCTGCCAGATCCTGCTGACTCCAACAGCATCTCAGCATCTGGAGCTAAAAATCCACACCAATCAGCCCTTTCCCTAACGTCAGTATCTTAGTCATTTTGGGAGCATAGACTTGGTTATTAACAACAGACACTTATTTCTCACAATTCTGGAGGCTGCAAGTCTGAGATCAGGGCCAGCATGGTTGAGCTCTGAGGAGGGACCTTTTTTATGATTACTAACTGCCCACTTCCCGTTGTGTCCTCACAAGATAGAAAGGTCTGGTGAGCACTCTGGAGTCATTTTCATAAGGGCACCAACCCCATTCGCCAGGCTCCACCCTCATGAACTAATCCCCTGCCAACAATCCCACTTCATATCACCATGTTGGTGATTAGGATTCCAACATGTCCGTTGGGAGGGTACACAAATATTCATTCCACAACACTAGCCAGTTCCTGAAGATTCTAGTTTCTTGTCTCCCCATCTACAGTATTTCTGTGACCACTAGTGTTTATGTTCCTGTGCCCCCTCCTCCATCTCACATTGATCCCCCCAATTCTATTATCACTAGCATGATCCTGGAAAATCCCAAAATAACTTACTATCTGTGGTAGTCTGAAAAATGTTTTCCCCAAATGTGTTCACATCATAATCCCTGCAACCTATGAAAATGTTACCCTGCTAGCAAAAGGGGCTTGGCAGCTATAATTAAATTAAGAATCTGGAGATGGGGAGCTTATTACGGATGATCTGGGTATATCCAAAGTCATTGCAAAGGTAATTAATAAGAGAAAAATTAACTAATTAATAAGAGGATTAATGAGGAAAGCAGGTGGGTCAGATAAAGCGATGTGGTATGGAAGCATGGCTTAGAGGCTTGTGGAATCAAGGGTTGAGGACTACTCTAGAGGGCAGCCTCCAGAACTGGGAAAGGCATGGCAACAGTTCTGCCCTAGAGCCTCCAGAAGGAATGCAACCTAGCCTCTCAACTTCAGACTCCTGACTTCCAGAACTCTACAATAGTAAATGTGTTCTTTTAAGCCAGGACATACTTTGGAATTTTTTACAGCAGCAGTCAGTATAAATCTAATATACTGTCTTAATCTGAAACCATTTTCCCCTTTCACCAAAATCTGATTTCTTCATCATAAAATAACCCTCCATGATATAGCACCTCCAACTTCTCAAACTTATCTCCTAATCACCCAATCCCCAAATTAATTTTGATAGCTAATATTTCTTTTGCACTGTCTCCCAAACATGATACCAAATATTCATATATGTTGATTCCTTGAATCCTGAAGATGACATATACGGTAGGTAATATTATCCAGACCTACCCAAGGTCCAGAATTAGTTGTTGAGAATTCAGGAATGCCAACTTCAGCACTGTACTATTAAACACTGTGCCCTGCCTCAGCCTCAGAGTGCTTGGGCGGAACCCACTGTGTCAGACCCCTAGGAGATACGGCCAAGGAGCAAGTCATGGAATAAGACCAGGAGGAACTGAGTGAGCTGGAAAGGGCAGACAGGAAGGAAAGGAGCATAAGGACACTAAGCAGAAAAAGTGAGATCAAAATGAGTGCAGGTGGTGTGGGGATCACTGTTTTGAATCCAGTTGTGGTCCTAAAGCACATGCACTCAGCCAAGTAACTGTGAATAGCCTTAAGACAAACCATACTAACCTGCTAACCTGAATGGCAAATACAGAAACTTTGTCCTTCCTGTGCTGGCTCAGTACATCAGAAAAGGGAAATCTGATATACCTATTTGAGGTCTCAGGTACAATAAGCTGCATTTTTAATGAAGGATGAAGTTTAAATCAAGTCTAGATTGTGGTCCCTTCTGCCTATCCAAACAGGTTTGCCCAAACTCTGACTCATTCACCAAAGGAAACACACATCTACTTCTGATTCAATAGTGGGAGATAAAGGTGACCAATTTCCTAAACTAGCCAAAGAAAACCCATGTAATCGGAAGGGGAGAGCATCTCCCAGGGCCCATGGGTGCCAGCAGCCAGAGTTTCACACCTCAACCATGTCTCCATGTCCTTGTCATCTTCTGCAAGAATGTGCAAATACTCAGACCATAGCAGTATTAATTTGGAATTTTCCATTACTAACAGACAAATCTAATCCTAAAAGATAGATTACTCGTGTCCCTCTTTTGCTTAAAACTTACCTGAGGTTTCCAATTGACCTCAGAGAAAAATTCCAGTCCTTTTAGCAAATCATTCATGGCCCTTCCAACCTGCATAACTGATATATTTTAAACTTCCCCACTTTATCAAGTCAGTAAGACCTAAGGATCAGTATGTCCCTAAATAGTAACAATTTTTCCTGTTCCCATCTCTCTACACATATCAAACTTCTGTTTTGAATGTCAGCTTCATTTATGTGACAGGAAAGAGTCACTTCTGACACATTCTCATACCCCAATTGGATACTCTTTCTGCTCTATTCCAGTTGTTCCCATCAGTCACTTCTTTAATGTTTCAACACAAATGAAAATTTTGTCTGTAGTTCTGACTCCACCACATGGCTGTTTCCCCAGGGGCATGGGACAGTGTCGAGTGCATCTTTGAAACTACATGCACCGCAAGACACATAATAATAGATGGGAGTGAATAATTGTTGGTCACCAACCACTTCCAGTGCCAGTCAATCGATTGTCTCATAGGAGTCTGCTGATTCTTTAAGTCTCTGGAGTTCACACCTGGGTGTGAATCTAGGCTGTGTCACCTACAAGTTCCAACACCATGGGCAACTTTCTTTCCATTTCTGAATATCCATTTTTAGACTGAAAAAGACCAGTTACCGAGGAGAGGAGGCAGGAGATAGGTCACGGCACAGGGGTTTTCGTGGAGGGCAAGTGAGACCTGTGCACATGTGATATGAAAATGTAGCCCCAAGGTTACATGTCTGGCACTTATAGATTAATCATTTTTTAAATTTTTTTTTAAAATTTCACAATGAAAGTCCAGGCAAGCAGAAAATGGAAAAAAAAAATAGGAGAGGGATAGGCCTGTTGGTGATATTGGGGGACCATTATGTGTAATAGAGAACATAGACTATCTAGCCTCACCGAATGTCAACTCCCAGTAAAAGGCATTGAGTATTATTATTTTCTAGGAAAGTTTTCATGACTTAGAGAAACCTCCCCAAACCACACCCCTTTCAAGATTGAAAATCAGAGACCTGAAGACAGTACGTGAAGCCCACCAGACAGCCAAAGGAGCAGGCGTGGAGAAATGGATGGGCGTTCTGTCTTTGCTACAGATTGAGCCACTAGATTGCTATGATAGCGTGACCAGGTCACCTCCACCCAAGTCACCATGCCCCCAGGAGTGTAGAGTTGAGGGGCCCACTTGAGGTCCCGGGTCAGTTTGAGCATCTGTCCTAACTCTGAGCAGCACCTCCTTGGACCCAACCTTCCCATTCTCATCCCATCAAAGCCTACAAAGTTCTCCCTGAGATGGACTGCTCTGGCCAACCTCCCACCTCCCCCACCCCCACACCCCTCCTCCTTTTACGGGAGGAAGGATGAGTTGGTTTCACCTTTAGACTTTGGCCTGATGAAGCGTGTTTGTGCAGAGGGTGATTGGTTTCACATGGCCCCGAGATCTGGCAGCTGGGGACATCTGCTTACACTTAGCAAACAGTTTCCGCAGTCAGGAGTCAGCCTGCTCGTGGTCCAGCAGGGCTTGGGCCCTCTGGGCTGCATAACCGGGGGACTTAAACTGTGTCCTGGACTCACTTGTCAGGAAGAATAAACTAGATAAGAAACATTTGGGGTGAGCATTGGCGCCCCAGCATCTCTGGGTGTATATCTAAATCACCCATGGAAATGGGGCAGTGACAGCAGCTGACTTGTTCCACTGATGAGGAAGATTAGGGGCGACCTTGATGTATGCTTTGTTCCCAGAGGGGAGGCCAGGCCTGGGATGTTGACCCGTAGTCCTGGGTGACTCAGAAACAGCCTCAGCCTGTGGCCCATGCTCAGTTACGGGCAGGACTCCCCACGCCGATGACGCGCCCCTCGCAGACCTGAAGTCCTGCTCCGTGGCTGTAAGCAGCAAGACGGCAGGAACCAGGCTGGGTGGGAGCCAGGCCGTCCTTGTGTCTCCTTCCATTCACTCTGTATCCTTGGGCAGGTCTTGTAGCATCACTGAGAAGCTTCTTCACCCTACAAAGGAAGCTGCATGTTTCATGCAAGAGTTTTATCTAATGTGAAATATTACCCAGATCTCAGGAGCTATCTAAAGAATACTATCCCAAGAAGACCTCGAGATCATAAAGCTAGAAACAAATATATTTTATTCTAGCAGCAAGAATAGAAATATTCCTCAAATCCCCTCTGACTGTCTGCCCTTCACACCAGCATCTCATCTCCAGGGATAGGTGGCCAAACCCTGCAGAAAAATCAACTCTTTCCCTAGAGCCGTAGTGATTGTAAAGCGGTCCTTCCCTTCCCGGGAGCCCCCCAGCCTCCTTTCTCTCCTCTGGAGCCACAGGAACAACATGCCTCCCCTTCTACAGGAAACACCTGGAAGTATTCGGAAATAGCAGTAGGCGAGGAAAGGCATTAACTTTGCTGCCATGCAGTCCTGAGTTCACATCCTCCTTTCTGTTCTTCACCTGCGTGACCTTAAGTATCGATAAGCTCAGTCGCCCTCAGTGTTCCCATCTGTCAGTGGGGCTGGTAACTGAACAGTGAGGGGGTAGGGAGGATTCATCAGATGACAGCTAGAGAGCCTAACACAGAGCCTTAGCTCATAAATGGTAACTATCAAACTGCCACAGTGCCGTTACAGGCACACTTTTGCTAGTATCATTAGCATTCTTCATATTTCATGGATGTGAGTCACTGCTGCTCAAATGCAGTACGAATGCTCAAATGCTTCCACAGATTGGTTTTGTATCATTAGCAAATCAACTCCTTGTGCATTTGCTGAACATCTTGTCTGCCCCAGACACTGGCAGGCACATTGTCGAGGATTCAGAACATAAACAGGATCAGAAACTGGCCCTATTCCTGAAGCAGCGATGGAGGACAGAAATTCATACATATCACGAAAGTATAATGGAGACCTTCTGAGTTTTGACCTTTTCAGTTTTCCTTTCAAAAATTATCTTTAACATTTGATATTGACTTTCCCTTCCTTCGCTTTGAAGGATGTGTCTTTCAAGATTTTGCTGAGATGTATGTCGTGTAGAGTTTTGCCTATATTTTCTTCTATACATTTTATGGTTTCAGGTCTTACATCCAGGTCTTTTATCCATTTTGAGTTGACTTTTGTGCAGGGTGTGAGGTAGTAGTCTAGCTTCATTTTTTTGCATGTGGCTGTCCAGTTTTCCCAGCACCATT
>PVIJ01006931.1:0-87194 GCA_004024925.1 Scalopus aquaticus | reverse complement strand
AGGAAACTTCATTGTTTCAAGGATATCTCGCTTCCAGGAGCTAATGAGTAAGGCCAATGAATGCAGGCATGGTGGAGAAACTTAGTGACTGTTCTCCTGAAATTATACTTAAATTTATTTGCAAGAAAAATATCGCATCCCATGACTTTGGGAACACTTCTTTGAAGGCTCCGCCCATAGAGTGACCTTGTCAAAACAAAATGGGGGTCTAGGTTGCGACAGGAGGCTACGAATGTTGTTCCTTTGTCTTCCTTAAAAGCACCCACTCCTATAAAATGTGTAAGTACTAAGGCTTTATTTGTTATTGTAATATGGGTTATCTGGTCCTAACAAGCACAATTTTCATGATCTATCATTATATTCATTCTTTTGTATATACTATAATCCCCCTTTTTTTTTCTGGGAATATTTCTCCCCAATAGAACTATTTCAGTGCTTACTCAACTCCTCTCCCACGCAGCCATCTATGACTGAGGGGCAGGAAGAGTAACTGACTTAGTAGTCATGCTGACTGGTTTATTTTTCCATGAGATTACCATTTATTTTCATAATGACTTTTACATATTATTTATCTGTTTTTATTGAGGTAACATTGATTTACAAGACTATACGTAACTTAGAGGAGTAGGTTTACACCTCCTCGGATGTATTATTTCTATTTTAAATTCATGAACATAAACTTCAAGTGAACTCTTGTGTTTCCTAGTTATTTACTTAAATTTCCCCCCCTATTTTTTTCTCAAATTTTCTGAAGTAATTTTTTCAAATGTCCTTCATTTTCTTCAAGTCACCACCTTCTTCTACAGATTTGTTTTCAGCTGATAACAAACTTAATATTTTACTGACAAAGTTGAAGCCACAGAAGAGAATTTCCACATTCTCATACACCCATATCTGTCACTATATTTAAGTCTATCCATATATTTTGCCTTCCCTTTTCTTCACTGTAGGTGAGTAATCCATGTTCTGATACAAAGTCAATAACGCCAGTTGGGCTCTAGATCCAGTCCCATTTCTCCTACTCAGTGACACTGTGTCTGCCATTCCCTCCTCTCTCTGCTTTACATGAAGCTTTTTTTTCTCTACTACACATTCTCACAAGCATACAGTCATTTTTATTTCTATTTAATGTGAAAATTCCGTGAAAGAATTATCTTTACTTCTTATCTCCATTTCCTATCTTCTCTTCTCTATTGAATCTTTTAAAATTACCTTTTCGACCTTAGTGATCCCCCAAAGTAGCTCTTTTTAAAACTGCCAATAACCTTCAAATTGCTAAATCAAATGATACATTCTTCTCATCGGAGACAATTTCTTAACAGCTTTCGGAATAACTGAGCTCTTGCTCTTTCATGAAACACTTTTTTACTTGGCTTCTAGGACACCATTCTCTTTTGGTTCTCTGGCTATCTTACTTTCTAATCCTTCTTAGCATCATTTTCTGAATCATTCCCTCATCTCCCTAGTCTCTAATTTAGGCTCCCCTGTACAAATCTCAGGCTTCTATTTTCCATCTATATTTATTTTTTCAGTTGACTTTATCAGTTTCCATGCCTTTCACTATTAACTATGTTAACCCAAACTATTTATTTCCAGCTCCAACTTACAGGTTTTATATCTGAATCTGATCTACATACTCCCTTATATAGCTAACCCTACGTTTTCCCACTTGTGTAATACATAGGTATTTCTAGCCTAACAGATGTAAAACTAAACTCTTGATATTTTCCACCACAACTCATTCCTCCCTTGCTCTTCTTCTAAAAGAATGCAACTGCTTTCCACTGCCTATTCAGCACTCAGGGCTGGGGTATCTTGACTCCTCTTTCTTATAAACTATATCTAGTCCTTCAGCAAGTCTTGTCAATTCTGTTTTCATGTATATATCCTGAGTATAATCCCTTTTCACTAGTATCAACTGCTCCCATGCTATTTTAAGTCATCATCATACCCCATGAAGATTTTGCAATAACCTTACATAGTTTCCCTATATCTATTCTTGCTCCATTGCAAAATAATTTCCACAGTGTAGTCAAAGATGCCTTAAAACATGAGTCAGATCACACTCATCTGTCTCAAATGCTTCAGATAACTTTCCATCAAAGTTCTCAATGCCCTACATGATCTGGATCTAAACTACCTCCCTGATCCCATCTCTTAAAACTCAGCTGCCTAGTCTGCATAAACCACACTCCCTTTCTTTCTCTTCCTTACTTTCACCACGTAAGATCCCAAGCAAAGTACAGACTTAATATAATTCCTACCAAATCCAATGACGTTCTTAATAAAAATAGAACAAAAAATCATGAAATATGCTTGAAACTACAAAAGCAATACCCAAATAGTGATAGCATTCCTGAGACAAAAAAGCAAAAACTGAGATATTAAGCTCCCTGACTTCGAACAATCCTACAATTTGGTAGTAGTTAAAACAGTTTGGTATTGGAACAAAAACAAAAACAGATTAATGTAACAATATTGAAAGCACAGAAGCAAAACCACATACATATGTAAAATCGATTTACTTCGAAGAAATAAAGAGCTTACAATGCAAAAAGGAAAGTCTCTTTACTAAATTGTGTTTAGAAAACCAGACAGCCACAAGCAAAAGAATGAAACTAGATGACAATTTAACACCATATACAAGAATCGATTCAAAGAGGATTAAAGGCTTGGATGTAAGACCTGAAACCATAAAATACATAGAAGAAAACATAGACATCCACTCCATGACATCAGTCTTAGGGATGTGTCTAGGGACTTGACTCCAAAGTGGGCATACATCAAACAAAAGAGCTTATCCAAGAGAAACGTGTTTCAAAATGAAAGACATTTTGATGAATGGGAAAAAGTATTTGTACACCAAACATCTAACAAAGTGTTAATATGTAAAACATACAAAGAACTCAATAAAGTCATCAATAAAATACTAATTAAAAATGGGCAGAGGTTATGAATAGAAATTTCCCCAAAAAGATATCCAGATGGCCAATGGACACCTGAAAAGATGTTCATTATCTCTTATTATTAGAGGAACATAATCAAAAAAATAATGAGATATACCTCAACCTTGTGAGAATGGCTGTTATCCAAAAGATAAGGAACAATGAATGTTGAAGAGGATGTGGAGGGCAGGTAACCCTTTACACTATTGGTGGGAATGTAAATTATTGCAGTCATGAAAAACAGTATGGAGCATTCTCAAAAAACTAAAAAAGAGGCCTCTCTGCTGGCGCAGAGGTTGAGCGCTGCGCTGTGGAGCTGCCGGCAGCTTGCGATGCAAGTTCAAAGCCCAGCCAGGGAGAATCCCACATGGTGCTGGCAGACCTCTCCTGCCTCGCCCGCTGCTCCCCTCAGCAGTGTATTTCTGATCTGCCTGTTCTGCTCCCCACTCTGTCTCTGGTGAACTCTCTCGCTGCCCCACGCCTCTGGACTATACCCCAGCTTGAATGTATAAATAAATAAATCTTTTAAAAAAAAACAAAAAAACCTAAAAAAGGAAAATCCATACAATCTGGTTACTCTACTTCTTAGTAGGTATTTACGTGAAGAATATGAATATATTAATATGATGAGAAACAAGGACTCCATGTTTCTTGAAGCATTAATTTACAAATAGCTAAGAACTGGAAGCAATCTATGTGCTACCTGACTAATGAATATATAAAAAAGCTATTGTACAAATATACATTGGAGGATGGAAAACCTCAACAAATGGTGTTGAGGAAACTGAACAGTGCATGCAGAAACTAGCTCACTGTCCCATAGAATACACAAAAATAAATTAAAAAAGCATAAAAGACTTGGATGTAAGACCTGAAACCATAAGATACATGTTTAAAAACATAAACAAAACACTCCACAACCTAGGCTTCAGAGTTTTCTTTGTGGATTCACCTCCATCAGTAAGAGGGGAAAAAAGAGAATATAAGTAAATGGGACTACATCGAAGAAAAAGATTTCTGCAGCAAAAGGAGCCCTCACTGAAAGAAAACAGAAATGAACCCTACTGAATGAGGGGAAATATTTGCACACCATACATCTGACAAGGGGTTGATATCCAAGATCTCCAGAGAACTCACACAATTCAACAAAAAGAAAACAAAATAATTTAAAAAATCAGCAGAAGAGCTAAATAGGCACTTCTCCAAAGAAGACATAAAGTTAGCCAAGAGGAATATGAAAATATGTTCATCATCACTTATCGTCAGGGCAATGCAAGTAAAAACCACAATGAGCTAACCACCTCACACCTGTGAGAATAGCTTATATCAAATAAGACTAGAAACAAGAAGTGCTGGAGAGAATGTGGAGAAAATGGAATCCTCTGTTGGTAGGAATATAGACCAATCCAGTCCCTATGAAAAAAGCATGGAGATTTCACAAAAATTTTAAATGGCTCTATCATATGGTCCAACAATTCCACCACTGGGTATCTACCCAAAGAATACAAAAATACTAATTTAAGGTGAAATATGTACTTTACATTCATTGCAGCACTATTTACAGTAGCCATGCCATAGAAAAAACCGAAGTACCTGACTACAGATGAGTGAATCAAGAAAATATGTTATATATACACAAATAAATGCTACTCAACTATCAAAAACATAAACTCTTGCCATTAGCAACAACATGGATGGAACTAGAAGGGATTGTGTAAGTGAAATAAATCAGTAGGAAAAAGACAAATACTAGATGGTGCCAATTATCTGTGGAATACAGAGAAAACAACCAAAAAATACCAGACTAACAACAAACCCTAGAATTATTACTGAGGCTAACAGAGGGAGGGGGGAGGAGAGGATGGAGAAGTAAGTGGGGAGAATATACAGTGGAATATGGGTGTGGACTGTGGGTGCTTTGATGGTGGACGTGGAGTAGTAACAACACTTGAAGGGGGAGATTCTATACCTCTGAAACACAAACAATGCTGTAAACCAGTTACCTCAAAGAAAAATCAATAAATAAAACAAAGATATGTAAAATTTAGGAAGACTCAATTTTGTCAAGCCAAGAAATGTTTCCTATTCATCATTGAATCTGTTGCAGTGAACACATCAGGTTAACTACTAAAACTTGATGATAGATGATACTTAGTATGTATTATGTCCTATTAGGTTTATAATTAGTAAATAAAATATGAAATGCATATTTTATAATAGAATATATAAAAACTAGTTCTTTGAAGATAATGTGATTATTATTCTCACTTTATACAGTGGGAGCTGAGCTTTAACTTCTAAGAATACAATGAATTTGGGTTTTCAAAAAAGGAAGCTTAATCTTAGCACCTCCACTATAAATCCATGTTGTAATACTTTTCTTGAAAATGTTCGTTAAAATGAAAACAAAAAATACTGGCGTCACTCACAGGACTTTCTGACCTTATGCCCACATCTTTTTCACTTAACTGTAGAGTTGGTTTTAATTTGGGGAATGAAAATAGCCATCATTGTCATGTCAGTTTACCACCTACAGGAAATATTTGACTACTCAGCCTCCAATTTGGTACATGTAAGGAATTATGTCATATCTGACAGAAATCTTCTGTGGTAGCAGAGATATCTCTATTATTTATTTTCTGATCAGTCTTGTGGATGAGCCATCACTCATTTTTCTTCCCACTATTGATCTTCTCTTTTGTAAGTGTGTGGACACACACACACACACACACACTCACGTACCATTTTCTAGATCTTTTACATATGTCTCGGAGAAAACTTGCAAGAAGGGATTATTTTGACTATGGATGCTCAATGGATATTTTCACCAGAGATGAAAAAAATTAGAGGAAGTATCTTTAAATGGCTGCAGGAAGGTTGTAAGTTTCATAGATGTGGCGGAATGGAATATAGTCTCTGCCAAAACTTTGAAATGAATTAATAAACATTACTGAATAAAGAATTTCTTTGGTCCTCAGAATTTTCAGCCCATGATATTCACTCTTTACCACAAAATTTTGTTTGAAGTAGTTCTTATAACTCTCTAAGTTCCTCCTCCATAATCCTTGATCTAAAATTTTGGGGAAAATCTATTGAGCAATTTAGAAGTATTTTGATGGCACTAAATTCCCTGACATAAGTGGGAAGATGACTTGGTTAGTCCATCATTTCCAGAAATGTCCAACAAGGTGAAACAGACACCTCCCTGAGTAAAATCTTACATAATTACACCGACACACCAGTACACAAAACAAATTTCCACCTGAGAATTCAAGAAATGCACTACCTTGCCCCAAATCGGTAAGAATCCAATTACCACAAGGATGGATAGTTACCCATGGCGAAGAATGGGATTCCCAGCAGGGTGGAGTTGTATTTTCCATCAGTGATGAAGAAGATCCCTGCTGCGGTGACGATGGAGATGCATACCGTGAGCACCCCCAGGAGGCCCAGGAAGGGCTTGCTGCGCAAACAGTCTTTCATGGAGCTGGAGAGGGTGGCGGTGGTCAGGATCAGCACGAGGCTCACCAGGACCTTGCTCCTGGCCAGGATGCTGGTCTTGTGAAAGTCTCTCCAGAGGCTAAAAGATGCTAAAGAGTAAAGCTGGAAGTCCTGGTGCTCCTCCTGGAGCTTCCTCATAAGCTTACAGAACTCATTCTCCCACTTCTCCCCTATGAGGTCTTGGGTGGCAGAGCCATAGGTCTGGAGGTAGTAGGTGATTTGAATGGCTCTGGCTGACTTGACCCGCTGGTCCTTGCTGTTTGGCACTTCCACTACCCCGCCTAGTTGGTGTCCAATAAAACTGTTCCTCCCATCCTTGAAAACAGAAAAAGGGGAGACTCAAGTTACCAGATGGATGCACATTCCAGAGTTCAGATTCTTACTCTAAGTGAAGGAGCACAAGAAGGCAAAAAAAAAAAAAAAAAAAAAGGCTCTAGCAATTGTGGAACTCATGTAGGTGGAGTAGCACATTAGGATGTTATGGTCAAACTTTTGGAGCTACATGGAATACCATGCAAGATGATCAGGATTAGAAAAGATGCAAAAATATGAAGCTACCCAAGACTTGCCACATGCAGAGGAAAATGTACATAAATATTAGTTAGATTTCATCCATACCCTCATTCCCACCATTTCTTTCTGTACAAAATTATTATAACTCCTTGATGCATGATAAAATTTTGTGATTCAGTTTCAGCCAAGAGTGAAGCATGGCACAAGTTAACAACACTTCAAAAGTTAAAGTAATTATTAATTTAAAAAATATATGCTATATTTTGTAGGGTTAACACACATATCTATACCAACACACATTCAAACACAAATACTGCAAACATACATACTCATTCTTTACACTCCAGGGCTACAACTGTGTATTGCACAATAAATAGAAAAAAATACTGCTTTTTACTATTAATTTAATAGTGTTGGGATGTTTTCTTAAATATGATGTGAATAACTGTTCACTCATTAGAAAGTTCCCCCCAAATAATTGCCTCAGTTATAGATTGACCTATTTCCTCCACGCACAGAAGAAGATCCCCACAGATGAGACTGATAAGATTTCAGGTGGAGTTATCAAAAGTCACCTCAACTTCAGAATTTCACATGAAGGTAGAGTAGACAATATCAAATGAGTACGATATTTTATAAGAAGCAAGTCCCTCCACCTTAAAGCAGGCATAAGGAGCGCACTGAGCTGTCCAAACAGATTCAATGCAGTAATTCTCAACCAGTATGTTTTAACATCAGAAAGAACTCTTTGGCAGTCATCACCAAATTTTAATCATATTGGATATTTTCTTTTTTGCCACGAATACCATTTAGTTCAATGGCAGCAGTTACCAGCTGGACTAGCAGGCTGCAAGACAGAGTATAACACCAAAGATAACAGGTGACACAATGCAGGCATAAAGACGAATTTAGGCCATACATAAATTGTGTATTTGCTAGATCAGGCAGTATGTTTATCTCATGAGGATGTAAGAGTAGAGTCAGAGCAGAAAGCAGTTCTTTCAAGAAGGTAGTGTGGCAGGGGAACCCATGTACAGTGTGATAACCATGGGTGTTTTAACAATTGCATGGGCCTCCCTGCTGATGCAACGAGTTAAGCGCAGGGCTGTGGAGCTGTAGGCAGCTGAGGCACGAATGTGATGCTCTGCTGGGAAGATTCCCACATGGCACAGCAGACATCTCCTGTCTTGCCTGCTGCTCCCCTCAGCAGTGTACTTCAGTAGATCTGCCTGTTCTGCTCCCCATTCTGTCTCTGGTGAACCCTCTCACTGCCCCACACCTCTGGCCTGCACCGAAGCTTGTATGCATAAATAAATAAATCTTTAAAAATATAAAATGTTAATGGGATGTATTTCAGGAATTATGTTTCAAAAAAAAAAACAAACAATTATTGCAGACTTGTTTAGTTCAGACATCTATGTCTGAGGTGCTTGTTTGTATTTATAATTTTAACATGCCCCAAAGAAGTCTTACAATATGAGAGTGCGTTGCAAACACCAAAAGTTTTGGAAATTTAGAGAGCACAAATACTGTTAGTAGAATCTTCAAGAATTTCAAGAAAGAAATTTCATCACTGCACATTCCATTTTTCTCCTGTTTGTTAAAGTAAACCAATCTTTCTATTTAACTCAGCCTTATTTTAAGGGAACAATATACTTCCAGAAAAGAATTTGCTTTAAATTTGTTTCCCCCTTAGCTTGGTAATCTTCCACTTCTATTCAACCCTGTCATTTTCACAACTTTTTTTTTTCCTTATAAAAATCAAACTGACTTTTAGCAGTGAACTTAATGTAGAATATGCACATGCTGATTCTACAAGATGCACACCCGAAACTTACATAATATTATAGTGCAATTTGATTTTAATTTGAAAAAAACACCCTGAAATTCCAGTTGTAGGTTCCACAGCTCTTCCCTGAATAAACCCCATGGGGTTCTCCACGAACTGCAAGTGGAAAGGTACCACAGCTTCCAGGAAGGGGGTGGGAGATTGTGGAATATGGTTTCTACTCTGTTCAGCCCAGACTACTCCTCAATTAGGCTTGTTTATTTTGTTTTAAGTTTTGTATAATTTTTAGCTTCACACTTGCTTCTACTTCTTTGCAACCCTGTCGGTGATAATGACTTGAATTTTTGGTGATTTGAAAGATGAAGTATTTTCTAAGCTTTATTTATTCATTTAAGAATGTGTAGTTCTGTCTGTCTTTACTCATTTCTGCCATCAAAAAGATTTCTCGGGGATCTTTAGCAGCAGTGCAACAAAGATTTATGCATCCCTCAGGCCTCATTTGGAGATTATAGTGGATCAAAGAGGGTGCTGATAATGTATCTGGACAAAGTCAACATTTTAAAGAAAGCAAAACAGATTTTTAAATAGCTGATCTTCATTGTATTTGGGTAGCAACTTAGCCACCCCCCCCATTTTGAAGTTGTCTAATTTTCATTTTATACAAAAATTACTTCACGAAAGATGTATTTTCATCCATTATATTTTAATAAATGTATTGTAACAAATAAAATGTTTTTTTTTCTGTTTATTTTAAATGTTCTGTTCTACCTGTGCACCAGAACAAAATAAGTAAGGTCTTTGGAGGTGAATGAATTGAAAGATTTACTGAAAGATCCACATTTTGTACCAATCACCCTCCTCAGAATAGTCATCATAAGTATAATTTTATAAGTTATTTGTAAGGGAAATTCAACTATTTTTGTAAGTGTGGTAGAGGATTTCATCAGATACTCAAACTAACCAATCATAGGTGTTTCTATGTAGGAGGAAATGAATGTAACATTTACTGTAATTATCCCCCCGGGTAGTACTTTCCTGGACATATAATAAGTGAGGTGGAACTAATGGAAAGAACACTTAAACATGAGCCATGTGACCCGACTACAGCATTTATCTCACACTAATTTCATAAGAAACCTTAACTGATTAATTTCCCCTTCTAGTTCTTCATAAAATGAGCAGATGTAAGTATACAAGTTAATGTTCACATGATATTGAAAAAGGTTTCCAGCTCTATTATTTTTCAAAGTCCTTTATAGATGGCATTTTCAAATTCATAAGGTTACTTTGAAAAGATGTTAGAAATGATATTATTATGAGTAAATAGCCATAAATTGATTATTTTAATATATTAATAAAATCTTAGCAATTACATGGTAGACTCTTTGTTTAATTGATGAGTAAACACAGAGGTGCAGAGAAGGCAAACTTGTGTTCAAAGTGATGAGCCCATAGTTTCAACCAAGTTTTTCTCAATTCAATTCCACCAGAATCTTATGGGGATGATATTAGGGGATCAACTTTGGCTCCTGGTGTCCACTAAATACTCTTTATCATTAACATTGATTACCTATAATCCCCTTTTCCAGTATTTTCCTCTTCCAGAAACCAAAAGTCTCCTATTTAATATGCATGTTGGTTCAACTTCCTCTCCCAACAAAATGTCCTACAAAAATCTGAAATTCCTTTAAGTGCAGAAATCACTTTCATATTCCAATGAAGATAAATCTTAAAAATATGACACAATTTATCAATTCTTTTCAATGTTCTCCTGTTTCAGAGTTTTAATGAAGAGAGCTGATTCATATCTTCAAGTCCACCTCTGCTCTTGCCCAACCTATTCTCCTCATTGAAGTCAGCGCCTCCTTGTACAATTCTCAGTGAGACCATACCACATCTGCACCTAAACCCTCAATAGCCTGCAAGACTTGCATGGCCCATGATAGTCACAAGGCCACAGACCTTGTCTCCTATCACTCTTCCCCTCTGGACCTCTGCTCCAGCAGTTCTGGCATCTTCGGATACCATGAACAGACTAAATTGATTTTACCTCCTTACTTTTGTACCTGCTTGGAACATTTTCCTCTAGTCTATGGCCAGGGCAATTTCCTCTGGAGTTCTTAGCTTCCAACATACCCACGAATCATACAATCTAAACTAGACACCTCCTTCCCATCACATGGTTTCTATGTGATGGTTTCTATCTGAAATGATGTTGATGTTATTTAATCATGCAGTCACTCCTTTTCTGTTTCTTCACTAAAACATATGCTTGTAGAGAGCTGGTACTTTTCCTATCTAGCTTGCTGATAATTACCCTGTGCCTAGGATAAAGTCTTATATGCAATATAAATAATTAACTCAGTGAATTCACCCTGAGGTGTATATAACTGATCACACATTACCCTTTAAAGATTACTTCATTAAGAAAAGTAAGAGACAGATCAAAGTGTCTGAGGACAGAAGGGCCTCAGATAAAGAGAAATATAATATAGAATTAGGAAAAAATAAAACAGATTTTATCTTTTTATAAATCTGTTTAGCTTAGTGTAATATTGTCCTCACATATATTTTCACTTCTGCTTTCACAACTGATAGCAGGACATAGCAAGTACCTAGAAAGAGGATTTGCATGTATCATGGCCTGGAGGTAAAAAAAAAGACACAAGGTGTTCAAGGATCTGAAGGATATGATAGAATTTGATTCTATAGAAAGAGGTGAGGTCTTTTCTGTAAAGGACTTTAAAAACCTTATCATGGAGGGGGATTTAACTATTCTGTAATAGGAATCCACTAGTGAGTTTTAAGCAAAGGAATGGCATGATTAACTTTTGGAGCACACGCTCAAGTTGTATTGTGGAACATGATTTAGGAAGGAGGGGTGACTTGAAAGGAAAGAGCTCAGGAAATCCCTGCAGTATTTCAGGTTCTTGATGCAGCATGAAAAAATGCCAGCCAAGTCAGTGTCTGGGAGGTAAATTGTTCCAAGGTGAATCAATGAAATTGCAGGTCACAGTGCTATCACATGGCCATAAGACATCTTATCACATTATCTCTCCAGGAGCAGTAATCCTCCCCCGCCTCCCCCCAAAAAAAAGAAGAAGAAGAAGAAGAAAAGAAAGAAGAGGAAAGGCAGGTTCTTTAGTTCTTTTTAGTTTATGTTTACCACTTTGTAGCTTTATAAAATTTCTTCTACCCAATCCACATCTCTACAGTGGAAAAGGAAATTAAACTCCCCAAGATAAGATCAAAGAATACATTCTTAAAGAATGAGGAGAGAGTAGAGATATTGATGTCATAAACAATTGGGCAGCAAAAATCGTCACTCGATGCTATGAAATGACAGGGAAGCGTCATATCTGTTCAATATATGTGGTTGGTTGATGCTAAGATAATTTCTGTGACTATAAGATATTGTGGTGAGCACAGTACCTGTCCAAGATAATTTTAATTCAGAAGTCATTGATTTTTGATGAGGTAGACACTGCAAGGATATTGGAAACTTTTAAATGATGAGTTGTCTTTTATTGCTGAAATCTTCTTAGGTATGGTAGATTGTGACATAGCTAAAGGAAAGGTAAGGCTTGTTGTTGCTTGCTTGCTCATTTAAAGTCATTAACTATCTTGAATTTCCTTTCCAGAGCCTCATATTTAGTAAAAACAAGAAAATAATGAGAAAGCAAGCCTCTGCAAAGTATATAGCGCAAAAAAAGAATCAAGTCATTTTCAAAATGGAGATTTTTTAAAGCATTAAGATGTTCCAATAAATAATAAATTAAAATTTTTATGTGACCCCATTAAACGCAGAAAGCACAGTGAAATATTTTTGTATTTTTTCAATGAGGAAGGTTAAAAAAATAAGGTTTCCTGTTACTGAAATGAAATATGAACTATAGTCAACCAGAATTTAAGATAAGCTAAACAAAGCACTTTGGGATATCAATTAATTGAGATTTGGTAGGAGATTTTTAACACATGTGGCATATTCCAAAGTTTCAAGACTTACAACTTCATTTGCATTATGCTAGGTAAATCTTTTAGTCACTCTCTGAGCAAGTTCTGTACTAGACTAGGCTCAAGTCACCAATGAAAACATAGAGACCAAGCAAGAAGTAGTATGCGTCGATCTTAATCCCTGGAGGCACAAGGGGTTAAGTCTCAGCACTATGACACTACTGGCAGCCACTGCAGCACAGGTTCATTCCTTGGCCAGGGAACTGACCCATAAGGCACAGCAGACCTCTCCTGTCTTGCTCACTGCTCCCCTCAGCAGTGTATGTCAGTGGATCCACCTGCTCTGCTTTTCACTCTGTCTCTGGTGAATCCTCTCACTCCCTACCCTTTGGCCTACACCCCAGCCCTTGTATGCATAAATAAATAAATCTTTTTTTTAAAAGGTAGTATGAGTAGGATATACAGTTACTAAATGGCCTAATAAAACACTTGATTCCTATTTCTAATACCAAAGCTTGCGTTCTCAACACAACTGATATATGTTTGAATAATTTATTAACATACAGGATTAATAGAAAGTACAACATAACAGTTCTGTATATAGACTCAAGAGTCCATTGTCTAACTTAAGAGTCTCAGCATCAACACTGGCCAGATGTGGAAATCTCTAAAGCTCTTGGTACATGGTTAAAACAGGAATTGTAAGGCATTGGGAGGATCACTGTGTTCACAAATGTAAAGTGTCTAGAATAGTGATCAGATTGTGTTGGACTTTTTTTCATTTGAACACCTAGATCACTTTATTTAATATTTTTAATTGAGATAATACGAGGATACCCCCAACAGGTATTGTTACCATAGTGTACCAACTACCAAATCACTGATAGTCCTCCATTTAGCCCATTGTGGATATTTTTTTATTAAAATGTATTATTAATCCAGGGCCTTCCTGGTGGCACAACGGGTTAAGCACACTGCTGTGGAGCTGTCCATGGCTGTGATGCGAGTTGGATGCTGGGCTGGTAAGACTCCCACATGGCACAGCAGACCTCTCCTGCCTCGCCCGCTGCTCCCCTCTGCAGTGTATTTCAGTTGATCTTCCTGTTCTGTCCCCCTTTCTGTCTCTCACTGCCCCACATCTCTGGCCTGCACCCCAGCTTGTATGCATAAATAAATAACTCTTTAAAAAATATATATATATATATATATTATTAATTAAACATTGGAATGATATCGTCTATTCATTATCCATCTAAGATTATTCCACATTTCCCAACAAATGTATGTAAAAGAACACAACACAAGGTCAGATACCTGGTTGCAAATCGTAGTTCTGCTATCATGCAGCAGGGTGTCAGAAGACATGCTGCTTGTCTTTCCTGAACACAAATCCCTTCACCCCCAAATAAAAGCTTGACTTACATTATCTCCAAAGGTTACATTAACTCTATATTTAATGATTCCTCTGTGGTAAAGTCATTAGACACCATAACATTGGCTAGATAAATCTGCCCTAAGGCAGGAAATAAGAATGAAGAAAAAACTCAAGATGACCTATGTTCATTTCCATAGAAACAAGAAGCTTTTTATCTTCTTTTAATCTGGACCCAGTTGCTATTTCTCCTCTTACTTTGAATAATTTCCAGAGAGAATTCTTGTGAAATGGAAAAAGATTGAGAATTTGCCCCATTTTACCTAGATACAAATCACTTCTTAGTAGCCCAGTTGAATTAATTTATTTCTTAGAGTGTAAAATTTATTTGATCTTTGGATCTCTATTTCATATACACTCTCTACAGTATTGGCTTACTTTTCACATAGTTAGATAAATACAATTAATTTCTTCTTTGTCTATGTAAAAATATTTATATGAATTTCATGACAAGGTACAGAAGTAGAAGAGTTAACATCTGCATTACATGTAAAGCAGGTAAGAATGACCTTGTTTCTCTGTAATTCCTATTAGTATTTCAGTAATCTTATTCCAAAATTTTCCATAAAAAGCAATGTTACTATTTTAAGTGAATCTCTCTTGAAAGGATCACAATGTCCTCCCAGGGCAAGTATTCTATATCAAAGGACATTTATCTCTAATGTGGTTGTACATAAAAAAAAAAGCTGGCTATCAGTTTGGTGAGAAGCCACACTCCTCTTTAAGCATGCAGAATTCAGGAAGGCCCTCTGTACAGTTCCACCTTCAGTAGAAGGACTGAAAGTCTTGCCATTTTAGCCTTTCCTTTGGACTATGAGTCTCTCCCAAAAGACTTTTGTTTAAAACCAAGTACTATATGAGGAGTATGACCTGTGGGTCAATAGCACCTCTGAGTGGAAAAGTAAATTAAACTGACAACCTACAGAGGCAAACCTCAGAATAGAGTTTAAAATATCCTCACAGAAACGGGAAAGTTATGGAAGATTGAAAGTGTAGGTATTGCATGTACCTTCAAACAATGAATACACGAGCCCAAGGAACATGCCTTACACACAGGTAGAAACAGGCAAGAAAGGCTGAATCATTCATACATTCAAGGACTATTAAGTGATCACATGCCCTGTGTCAGTCAGCTATGAAAGATAAAGTGGTGAAGAACTACAGTTCTTATCTCCAAAGAGTTTATAACTTTGTGGTAGAATGGGAGATGGCGAATGATAAATAAACAAAACAAGCAAGCCGATATATATACACACATACATACAGTTAATACAAGACACAAGCTGTTAAGGGAATACTGAGAAAGAATTACCCAGTCTAACAGGGACCAAGAAGGCTTTCCAAAGGTGGCATCTTAGCTGAGACCAGAAGCATGAATAATAATAACTCAAGTGAAGATGGGAATTTGGTTGGTGGATTAAGAGCAATGGCCTTTCACGTAGAGGAAACAGCATGGGCAAAGGCTTAGAAGGGAGAATAGATATGCTGTGTTCCTGGAAATTTGATAGTGACTAGAATATGCAATAGACATTGGGAGGCGATGCAGGGATCAACTCTAAGAGTCAGGGTAAAGACTTGATTATTTAAAAGCTTTCTTTAATTACAATATGAAACACAGACTTTACGTGTGTTTTAGGGATGGAGATGGACACCAGAAAGGAAGCATGGGCTCACTGGCTTCTGCCTTCCTCATAACTGTGGTTGAACCAAGTCTTACTGCTTTTATGAGTATAAAAAAATGTTTGTTTTTTCAAATTTTATGGAATGCACATGGCTTTGAAAATAAGTTTTCCCACACCTGGGCCTTTTGTCAAAGAACCACCTCTTCTGGAATCCGGAAAGATTTTTGGAGGAAAGCTAACTTTCTAAAGGTACAAGAGTTGCTGAAAATAATTTAGTCATTCTAATGTTTCCCATAAATCTAAGAAATTATATCAATATTTGTGTTGAGTATCTGGGAAGGCAAATTGCTAGTCTATGTATATAAAAGAGGAGGACAGATAAATGGATAAATTCCTTGGAAGAATATATTTTTTTTGCTTTTGTTATAAAAAAAAAGGTACATGAATAAGATGGCAGAAACTAAAATTGTATTTAGCATATTACAACACAGAAGACATTGCTGAAGAATCTAGATAACTGCTGTGACTGCAAAGGTTTATAATTTAGCATGATCTCAACCATGTGAAAATAAATATGCACATGTAACTATTCAAAGGAAATTCATCAAAATTTTAAATTGGCTCTTATTTGGTCTTCTTTCCTGGCTAGTTAAGCTATTTTATCTTTAAAAAACTGATTGGCTCATAAACAAAAATAATTTAAAAATGTATTCAGGATTTGAATAAAGTATAGAGAGGAAGGGGAGGATAAATTAGACATGAAAGCTAATCAAATTTCACTTGGGCTGTGGTAGACATGGGAGAGCTTAAATCAGCACTCCTTTATCCCCAGATTCAAATTATAAACAATCTGCTTTGTGGTTTCAAAGTCAAGTTGAGTTATGATGGTTCATTCTTCATGAAGGACTGTGGTTTTGTCTATTGTGAAATATGAAATAACAGCATTTTACATATTACAAGTGAGTGGGTAGGGTAAAGTGTAAACACTTAACTCTGAAGCAGATCTGATCTTGCACTTGACTAAATGATATTTTCTTTACAAAGAAAAAGTAATGAGGACTTTGGTGGCTCAATATGGCTTTCTTTGTATTAAATTTGAGTTCTTAACAGGCCCTTGAGAAGTTCTTTTAAATTATTACATTTGGATCTTTCGTTCCCAAATATTTGTTTTTCTTTAATCTGATAACAAAAGTCAAGTTATGACCAATCAAGTTTAAAAAATGTATTTGACATGCATAAAACATCATGCTAAAGGAAAGCTGGCTTATTTTTTTTTTCATGAGTTATCCAGATAATTGTACTTACAGAGGTAAGAATTATGAGGTTAATTAAAATTTTCAAGAAATACACCATTAATTTATTCAGTTTGGAGATAGTGTTGTCCTTTCTGATCTCCATTTTGCTAATTTCTATTCTGCTTTGCTCTCCATGATTATATCAGAATTTTTACTCAAAGTATCCTCTTCTGATTATAATACACATTGCCTTTTATCATTGCTCTCTATGAATCTGTTTTATCACTACAACTAAACTTCTATAAATTCAGTGATGATAGGAAATGAAGGGTTTACCTTTCCCCAGCTAAAGCAAACTAATCTGGAAACTATCTCAATGGGCAATGGACATTTGTGAAAGAATGTAAAACCAGGAATGTGGTATTTATATTTGCAGTTGTGGGAGAGGTTAAGTTTTGTATTAATTCTTTAATAAAACTTCATTTCTCTACTGAAAATGATTCAGATTCTAGTAGTTCATTGTCTCATATGAATATCTTCCCTACCTCTTCTTTGTTCCATCTCTTTTCTCCTCCGCCTCTCCTGTCTCTCTTACTCCTTCCTTTTTTTTCTCTCCCTTACCCTTTCACCATTTCCCCAGTTTTCTTCATCTCCCCCTTCCATCTCTGTCCTTATTTATTTAAAAGACAACCACCCCAAAGTCACAGGGAAATATAATTACTGAATTATGTCAGTAAAATGTTAGATAAAAAATACAACACTTGCTTAAGTCCATTTTATCTTCACTAAATTACCTTTTCTTCTTAATCCGTAAAAGGGCAGACATGCTTTGAAAGTAGTGTGTGATATACATTCTAATGAGATTCAGATAATTGTTCTTTACTACTATCACCAAGATATTCAGCCTCAAAGATATTAAAATAATTGAAAGTCTTTCAATAATGACAAGAAAGTAAGTATTCTATCTCACGCTCCATGTGGGAGTTAAATATTATTTCTCTCAACACTGGAGATATGGGTATAAAGTCATTATAACCTTTGCAAATATGCTAGCATTTTCTGTGTTGATGTGACATATTTAGTCAAGTGTACGGGTTAATTTTTGTGTTAAACTCTATATTCTTGGATACCTACCAAGGTGCATCTGGCTTTTATAATTTAAGAAAATAGAAAAATTTTAATATGCCTGAATGGAAAATTAACTCAAAAGTAAAGGCACACAATTTTGGTTGATAATTTATCTTACTGCAAAAGATAATTAAAAATTTTTTAAAGATTTGGAAAATAACTTTTTTTTTATTTCATGAGAGGAAAAGATTGCCTTTCTGTTTGTCTTGTTTAAGGCTAATATTAAAGTTTGCTAGTGTTCCACTTATAAATATTAGTTTGATCTAGGAAAGACTAGACCTACCCAATTATGCAAGAATGGTAAGCATGGAAATAAATCGGAAGTACAGTGACATGTATAGTTACCACGAACTTTAATTTAAGCAGATAAAATTTCTTGTTATTTTATTATTCAATGAGATCAACTTATGGGACACATGCATGGGTGTTTTTAGTTTTATAGCTATGAGAGATGTTTCAATTAATAAAAATCACAAATTAATTTTTTATCTTTGCTCACATGTCTGCATTTTTGGTTTGGAACACATGGTAACCTTAATAAACTAGGTAATAGTAAACTACACTGAATAAAAGCATATATTATGTATAATCCTGAAAGGTCTTGGCACTGATTTGTTTAGATTATTAGGCAACAGGGATAAATATTAAGGTAGACAGTTTCATTATAATAAATTAATCATCACTGTGAATTTACTATTCAAAATTAGACCAATTTTAAGCATGCCAACCCAGATCCAACCTTTGGGAGTTTAAAACTTCCTCTACAAATATGATTACTACTTTTCCCAGTCACACATAAAAATCCCCCTTAGCTATATCAGTTCTGATATCACCTAGACCTATTTTCACAGAGTTTGGGGCATGGTTCCCAATAAAAAGTGCATTCCTGTTTTAGGTTGGTCTCAGTTTGCTTCTGAATTTCCCAAACAGTATCAAGTATCAGTCACCCAATTTTTTCATATTTTTTTTTCTTCAACAAGTCACCAACTTTCTTTTCAAAGGACAAACCTTTGTCAAAACGAATTCTTTCAAACCTGTTCTTCTTCAGAGGAAAGATCCACAGACCGGTTTAGAAATTACGGAGACTTGGTTGTCAAGGTGGGAATGGCAAGACCACATTCGCATCACCAGTTCTATAGCTGGCAATAGCAATTTCACTTTGAAGTTCAGAGAACTTGAGTTTGACAGCTGATTTGGCCATTTATGACCACTGACTTGAGAAAAATTACTTACAGATTCCCTGAGACTGTTGTTGGTTATTAAATGGGACTGTCCAGCTCGTAAGACATTATGAGAAATAAGTTGGGTGATATCTGAAGAGGGTTGGCACGCTATTATTTTCTAAGAGCTCTATCAACAGTTATCATCTAATTACAAAATGATAGTTGAGTGATTCAGGGATCTTAAAATGAAATAAAAACAGGCCCTTGGCACCAAAAATATTCCATCAACCTTACACCACAAAGACAAAAATTTTCAGGGATCCCAAAGCAGGGTATATTCAGCTAAAAGGATCCTAACTGTCTGTTCCAGTTGTAAGAGTTCACTCGCCCGATGACCTAGAGCTTGTTCCCAGTTCAGTGCAGGTTCAGGAGACAGATTGTATCTGATATTTTTAGGAGCAATTCAAAATAATGGGTTCAATTTTTTTTTTTTTAATATACTTCAAATGATCACCTGGACATAGGCTTTCTCTAATCCAGAAAACAAATCATTATCAGAACAGATCTACTGGGACAACTGAGCTCATGGAATTTATCCTCCTTGGAAGGCATGCCAGAATTCATGGGGTTCAGGAATTGAGTCAGGTCTGCATATCAGCACCATCATTTGCTTTTTTCCAAAGCACCAAACAGGTGGAATTTCTGGATGTGACAAATTCGGTGTTGGAAAGAGTGCCTGTCGCTTTGTCGCATTCTCTGCAGCCAAGATTATGAAGGAAATAAGAACCCAAATCTCCCAATTTCACAATATAGAGGGCCCTCAAATTGAAGAATCCTGCCACTAGATGCATTCAGTGAAATCATGAAAAAGCCTCACATAGCTCCCTGACATTATCAACTTCCATATACATATGAATTCTAAATACAAGATGCCAGCATACAAAAGCCAGACAGGTGATTCTACACACACACGGTTTCATTTTGTGTTTGCAACCCCATTATCTGAACTCACTACTGAATTGCTCAGAAGAATGAAATTTCATCAACATAATTTGGAACAAACTCTGTTTTGTTTCAAAACAGTATTTCATGCTTGCTATAGGTATTTAATGTTTTCTCTGCTATTCTGTAACACATCACTGATGTTTGCTCAAGAATGCCAAGAACACTATGTATAGAACAGTATTAGTATAAATTGAACATATTTCATCTTCACCACTTGATCATATCAAAGTGAGCAGGAAGAAAAAAATACAGAAATGCAAGTACAAAAAGGATCTACATAGTCATTGCTTCCAATTTAACATACTCAACAAAGAACTGCATTTTTAGAGCAATCGCTACAAACAAAGCTATTTTATAGGCTCAAAAATATAAAAGACTGCTCCATTGTCCTTAAGAGCATTCACTGACACTCTTCCTTCCTGCAACAGATTAATTCCCTATAATTTTGCAAGTAGTCAGTGTATTCAAGGTAACTATGTCATGACTTCCTCATTAATACTATGTGAGTCGAGGCTCTCTTTTTCACAGAATTAATGTAAAATAAATAATCTAACACCCTTCATTTACAAAGAAGTACTTTGTGGAAGCAAGATTAACTTGGTAAGTGGATGTCTGCTTTGACTGAAAGATCAGGGCTATTTGAAGCCACTGAAATCAGTTGCATAAGCAGGTGTTTAGGGAAGACTATTCAAATATATAATGCTATATTAATGCATTATTAAAATCACCAATAATAGGGCCTCCCTGATGGCTCAGGGGTCAAAGTCTCAGTGCTATCAAGCTATCTCCAGCCACTGTAGCAAAAGTTCGAGCACCGGGTAGGGACCTAACCCATATGGCACAGCAAACCTCTTCTGTCTCACCCACTGCTCCCCTCAGCAGTGTATTTCCATTGATCTGCCTGTTCTGCTCTCTACTCTGTCTCTGGTGAATCCTCTCATCCACCACACCTCTGACCTACACCCTGGTTCTTGCATGCATAAATAAATAAAAATAAATCTTAAGAAAAAAACACCAATAACACATACAGCAAAAACAGCATTCCCACAGAACTGTCTAACTCTTTGGAGCTGTTTATTACAAGAAAATGTCAAGGTAGTTTCTAAAAGAATGGAGTAGCACTTAGGATCAAACTATTCAGTTTCATAAAACTTGGACTAGCAAAGGGCTTCTGGTGTGGAAGATCTATGAGGTCTGAGCAATGGTGTTTGTTATTTTTCAGCTAAAACGGGAAAGAAGGATAAATCCAAGGGAGACAACAGAAGGGCCTTACATGCCATCAAAAAGGAATTTGCAGTAATTGCCATCGAACTCTCTAAAACTAGAAGTAATCTGATGAGATTATGTATTAAAAGTTCCCTCTGATAGCATTATGAAGGAGTCTATGTGTGTACATGTGCCCATATTGTGGCTTCATTTCTGACAAAATTGAGGGGGCAACAGAGGAGTAGCATCAAATAGACAATGAGATGAGAGACAATGAATCCCTATAATGAGCAAGTGGCAAGAGATATGAGAATGACTTAATAAAGGGATGTTTAAGTACAAAGAATAAAACTTGGCGGATGCCTGCTTGAATGTGAAAAGTGAAGAAGAATAGATGTGAGAAGTGAAGGGAGTAGATGGTGTGCTCATGTTGTAATTTGGGAGGCTGGTAGAAAATAGTGGCACTTGGGCCTCCCTGGTGGCGTAGCGGTTGAGCGCTGGGCTTGTGGAGCTGTCGGCAGCTCGTGATTCAGGTTCGAAGCCCAGCCAGGGAGAATCCCACGTGGTGAGGCAGACCTCTCCTGCCTCGCCCGCTGCTACCCTCAGCAGTGTATTTCTGATCTGCCTGTTCTGCTCCCCACTCTGTCTCTGGTGAACCCTCTCACCACCCCACACCTCTGTACTATACCCCAGCTTGTATAAATAAATCTTTAAAAAAAAAATAGTGGGGGCCTCCCTGGTGGCGCAGCGGTTGAGCGCTGCGCTGTGGAGCTGTCGGCAGCACGCGAGGCGAGTTCAAAGCCCGGCCAGGGAGAATCCCACATGGTGCGGCAGACCTCTCCTGCCTCGCCCGCTGCTCCCCTCAGCAGTGTATTTCTGATTTGCCTGTTCTGTTCCCCACTCTCTCTCTCTGGTGAGCCCTCTCGCCGCCCCACACCTCTGGCCTGTAACCCCAGCTTGTATGTATAAATAAATAAATCTTAAAAAAAAAAATAGTGGCACTCAATACATGATGATAATTTCAAGTTTTCAGGTCTGGTCTCCCAGCCAGGCTGGGTGGCAACGTTGAGTCTCAGCACTAGACCGCCACAGGTTGGTGTCTCACAAAGCCACAGCAGGAACTTTGCTGACTCTCACACAAGCAAGTGAAAAGAGGCAAATTTGTTTAGAGAGACAGATACAAAGTTAAAGGGGAAGAACAGAAACAAAATGGGACGCCCAGGCGGGAGGAACCAGGCCAGGGAGGGGCAAGAAAGCCACCAAAGAGTTGTGCCTCAGGGCATATACACCTTATATCCCTAATTATTCTATAGCCCATCAGTCTCTTTGTGATTGGTTAGTTCTTGGTGAACTCACTCACTCTGTCTTAATTCCTCTGTGCCCAGAATTACATCTTGCATCTCAGCCCTTATCTTAGAGTCCTTTTTCTTTATTGTCCTTGTCCCAAAAGACCTGTTGCCCCTAATGGGGGTGGGGGGAGGAGGGTTGTGTTTGATTAGTTCTCCTTGGAATTTGTTGCCCTTAGCTCTGGAGCTCTACTTATTCCTCCAAGACCTTTCCCCATTCTGTTCTGACCCTAGAAGTTATCTGTTCGCCCTATGATGCAATGATGGCATTTCTGTGGAGCTAGGGGAATTGGAGCTGACCTCTACAGATGAGTTTCAGGTGCCTACAAATAAGTAAAATTATGTGTAGTTTGCTTAATTAAGGTAGATACTAAAAATGGACAACTTTAGCGTATTACACTTCTAACAGACTGTGGCTAAGACCATACTTCTTCCGAGAGAGAGTGAATAATGGGAGAAAATTATAAGTGGTGAGGAGAAGCCATAGGAATAAGGAAAGTAAGGTCAGGAAAATTCCTAAGAGGCAACACTGTGCAGAAAAATAGTAACTCTTCTTGTAGAGTCTCTATTGATGAAATATTTCACCATCCCTAATGGGGAAAAATATTAAAAACAAAGGGGAAACTATAATGGACAGCAACCAATTTGCTGACATTTGTTTAATTATCTCAGAATACATATTTTGTAAGGCATGGGTTTACAATACGCTAAAATGTTCCAATTCATTGAAATAAAAGTGGTAAGATCCAAAAAACAGTTTTCAGTTGGAATACTTTTCTGTGCCTTAATAGGCAAGTCCTGCCAGTCAATCGAAGTTGCATCCTGCTCAACCTTTTGGGATGAAGGATTTGCCTTTTAATGAGAAATTTGCATTTCATTATAAAGTTGTACCCTCTGTCCTTGACTTTTTCTTCTCCACAAAAGAAGGACTTCTTTAGTCCAAATGGTTAGCATACAGTAATAACAGATGCCAGAAAATTTATCTCAGATAGTCTTTAAAAAGCACAGTTAAAGGAAAATGAGTATGAAAAAAACACAATCTCTGCTGGGTACAATATAAATAAAATCCTTGGAGGTGACCTCACAAATTTCCTGTTTCACAGCCAGACATCTGTGAAGACAGAACTAGTCATGAAAAGAGTCCTATAACATTAGGCCATTGAATATGCTAAGAATTACTTGTAAAAGGGAGCTTGATCATTCAAGGCCACATGAGTCAGCAGTATATTTTAAGCAAGGAAATCGCTGGATATGTTAGGAAGGGGGGACAAACTTCTAACTTAATTTGGCAAGGCAATAACTTAAATAGGCAGAAGCTAGATAATAAACAAATAATAAAAGTGATCTATTTATGAAGCACTAACATATTGCATTAGGAATAATTTTGACAACTTAATGTGTTTGATAATTATAATACAATGCACAGATTTTCAAGTGCAACCAATATGATCATTAAAATCACAAAACTTCTTTGGAAAACTTAGACTTTCTTATCTGTGGCAAATGAAAGCTTGGAACTGACATAAACAACTTTAAATTGTAAGGAAACTCTTTCCTCTGAAACCTTGTAATAATTTCCGGGTTTGCTTCTATGACATTTACAAGTATTATATGGTATTTTCAGATGATGGTATTCCCCTTTCTTTACGGGAAACCTTGGGAGCTGATAAACGTCTGACTTGCTTTGTTTTGTTCTGCAATTGCTTATCTATGAGTATCTTCTCAAAAATCATTTATCAGTTAATTTGCCTACCAGCTAAAAACTTTTTAAATTATGTGAAACTTGTAATACTGTATCACAATAGTAGATAAGGGCAAGATATTAAAGTTGTAAGCATGTGTAGGCCATCCAGGTAATTCATGTTTTGTTCTTTATGTTAAAATGGCTGCTGGACCGATACCATGTGCATTTACATGGTTTCTGCCTTCCCTTAAACATCTTTTCCAGTGACTTCCACAGCCTTGTTTGGGCTTTCATTTGGTTCTCATATTTTTACTAGGAGGGGTTATTATCATGTGTTCGGTAACAAAGGGAGTCAGGGCAACATTCCCAGTAAAATCACACCTAAAAATATTATTTCTGAATAGGAGTTATTAGCTCAAATGCTGTTTCTTTCTCACTAACAGGTCAGCCTGAAGAAAAAGTCTTTTCTATTAGGAAGCATAGAGCAAGGGCCTGAAAGCAGACCCCGTTTAATTAGCAGATTTTGAAGAATGAGGCATCCTTTGAAGTAATAGGGCCTGGATGGACACTAGACTTTGCAGGAAAAACTGGGCTACTGCATGATGGACTAAGAGGTAGTTTGAGCATACTAGACACTTTGGACTAAAATTTGCTGTGGACTTTCTCTTGTATAATAGATGAAATAGTCATTTTTTTATTTTATAAAAAACAAAAACCAAAACCCACAGGTGCACGGACCTAAAATGGCAGATGTCTAGTAAGAACATTTAGACCTGCATGAACTGGGTGATCTGGTGGTGGGAATTTTATGGAGATTGAACCTGAGGGAAGAAATCAAACATTATACAAAAATGAATAACGATTTAAATAAATAAATATATTTAATTAAAAAAAATAATTCACAGCTAAAAAAAATAGATGGTACATTTGGATAAGGACAGTCATTATTAGGTGACTAGATATGGTTGTCAGGACAGAGCCTGACAGATGTGGGGATTTGGGGTCCACATGTCACCAAAAGGGATTAGAATTAGGGTAAAGATTAACAGTTGACTCTGCTGCATTCTCTTTCTTTCCTTAGTAAAAAGTAATATTACCCGGGGACCATTTGTTTAATGCCTTCTAGAACAAAGCTAAGAGTGAGTGTTAAAAAAGAATATATTTTATGATCTCAGGGAATTACAGTATTATTAATATTTAAATGGAGGTTTGAAATGTTAAAATAATGTTTAAAAATATAACAGGGAGAGTGCTGAGTAAGAGAAAGGGTGTCCTATAACTGTTCCCTGTTCCTTTGTTGCTTCTTGCTCTGCCAAGCCCCTTGGCACACTTGAGCTTAACCACAGCTGTCAGGTTCATTGCTTGAGACCTAATTACCTCTCCGAGAACACACTTCCTTTGCAGTCATTGAAAATTTTACTTTTCACCCTTTAATCTTCTCATTCCCCAAATAAAGATTAGAAGAAAAAAATGTCCTGAAGTTGTGAGTAGTAATAAAAAGCTGGCTACAAGTATCTGGGTAGTGAGGTGATGTATAAGAGATAGCAAAGTGCCATTCTTTCCAGAACAGCCATCACATATGCTCTGTGTTCATCATCTACCCTGAAAAGGACATACTTCTTAAGAGTTGAACCATTACTCCATGATGCACGATTATTCTTCTTATAAAAATATATGTCAAATGCAATATGTGAAAGCTTTTTCCTTTTCTTCCTCAATTTTTTTTTCAGAATATCTGTATGGTAGATGAATAAGGATCTGTTCATTTTGCAGAGAAATACATAGAAATATCATGATTTGTCCAAATATGTATGATAAACCACTGAAGCACTTACAGGAAAAAATGACAACATGTGAATCTGTACTAACAGCCCAAAACCTATTGTTTATAATAACAAAGTGTGAAGATGAGTTCAGTCACTGTGAATGAGGAAAACCAATCTTTCTGCAGCTTCAAATAATTCATTCTATTACAGTGGTTAGTGTCAACATCACCCAAGAACATGGTATAAATGCAAATTCTATGAGGTCTGATTCTCTGAATTAAAAACTCAGAGGGTAGGGCCCAGCAACATGTATTTTTAATAAAGCCTCAAGTGAGTCTAATGCAAACTCAAGTCTCAGAATCACTATCCTTGAAGAGTTACCACAGTGTCAACTCATTGGTGATGAGTTAAATTTCACATCCAAAAGATGGTAAGAAGTTCAATTTTAAAATTTCCAATAAATTAAGCATGTACATATTAGTAGAAGGATGGTTGCAAGAAGGTTACCCAAAAAGACCCAATTTAAGGACAAAGAAGTTATGCTAATAAGACATACTGGAGCTCATGGGCAGCAAAGAGGAAAGGCTGAAGCACTAGGCGAGTGGGTAGGACAGTAATTAGAAGTGCCGTAATATATTGAAGACCTAGAAGTACACAAAAACTAGAGGACAAGGATCCTTTCATCATAAATGAAAGATATCCAGATTTCTGACTTCTTTTTAGCAAAAATCTCATTCTGATCAAGTCTGGGCTTAGTCAGACATGGACTGTGACTTTAGAAAGAAGATTTCAAGGGTTTAAAAGAAAAAGTTGACAGGAGCTATGACATGTAACTGTTTAACAGAAAAAGAAAACTCAAAGGTGGTAAGAGTCTTAAAAGTATTATTAGGACTATGTCAGTAAATGTAATTTTACTGAGGAAGGAAAAGAGGAGAAACCTATAGAAAATAGGTGGCACAGAATGTAACTTTAAAAGGACAGGAGCAAGTAATGGAAAGGAGACAATGTGAAACAAATTTGTGGATCTGTAAGAATAGAGAAAGCTAAATTAAAGGAGTCACCAAATGCTAAGAGTAAGAAAAAAGTTCTTTTTGTTTATTGTCATTAATGTTTGACTTGCTTTGTTTTTGCTTGTTTGGACCAAGATGATCAAAGAAATCCACCCACACTTTAGGCTAATAATGTAACTCCTGGTGACTGACCAAACCAAAAAGAAAAAATGAAAAACAAAACTATTATTTAGTTTTGGTTTTCTCCTTCAATGAAAATGAAGAATGAAGAGGTGGAAAAACGATGAGGAAAAAGGAATTGAAGCTGAGGAAGGAGTGGAAGATGATGAAACATTTGTTGAATGATGTCTGTCAGTGATCAGTCTCCTGACATGGTTAATTCTCACCCACTGTGTCAAGAGAACACGAGGAGGTTCAACTGCCAACAATGATGTGGATGAGACCACAGGAATCACAAGAGAGATTGGACAATGTCATCTGAATTTAAAAAGGAAAGAAATCTCCATGCCATTTTCCACAAAGGCTGTGCCAATCGACATCTGTACCAACAGGATCTAGTTCTTTTTTCTCTACATCCTTGTCAACATTTAATGTTTCCAGTCTATTCCAGGCCATTTTCAAAGGTGGGAGTTGATATCTCATTGTGGTTTTGATTTGCATTTCCTAATAATGAGTGATGTTGAGCATTTCCATGTGTCCGTGGGCTATATGTATGTCTTCTTTGGAGAAGCAGCTATTCAAGTCCTTTGCCCATTTTTTAATTTTTTTGTAATTGCATTATATATGTTCTTTATGTATTTTTTAAATTAACCCTTTGCTGCATGTGTGATATGTTAATATCTTCTCCCAGTCCAAAGACTGCTTTGTTGGTGGTTTATTTTGACTGTACAAAAGTCTTTTTCATTTGATAGAGTACCATTTACGTAATTTTTGTTTATTTCCCTTGCTGTAGTTGAATCCCCAAATATGTCCCTGAAATTTATTTTCAGGAATATATCACTTCTGTTTTCTTCTGTAATTTTAATGTTTCGGGTCTTATAATCAAGTCTTTCTTCCATTTTGAATTAAATAACTAAAAATAGAACTACTGTATGAGCCATTTTTAGGCAGTTATCCAAAGAACACAGAAACACTAATGCAGAAAGATGTATGCACCACTATATTCATAGCAGCATTATTCATAATAGCCAAGATATGAAATTGCCATAAATGTCTATCAAGATATGAATGGATATACATTGTGGCATATATACATAACGGAATGCTACTCAACTATTGAAAAAGATGGAACGGTGCCCTTTATGGCAATATGGATAGGATTTGGGGAGTGATTATGCTAAATGAAATAAGTCAGAAAGTAAAAGAAAATTACTGGATGATTTCACTAATTTGTGGAATATAAGTAACAAAGGGAAAAAATGACAAAACATAAAAATAACTCAGATCCTGGGATGGGGGAAACAGACATTATCAGAGGGAAAAGGAAGATGGGGAGAAAAGGAGAGGAATGGAGGGGCTAAGGTAATAAATAAGTTAGTAGCACTGGAACTTTGGTGGAGGGTAGGTGAAGCATGTACACATGTCAAAGCAAGAAGCTGTACCCTTGAATATATCCAGATGTGTAAACAAATGGTTATAAATAAAAATTTGATGAAAATAAAAATAAAACTTCTGATATTAAATTAAACTGAAGTGGTAACAGAGTAAAAAGGAAAGTTATTTTCTTACATCAGTCTGTAAAAATTGATGTTGATTTGTGTTCCACTATTTCAGGGAGTTATGGGTAAGCAATTAAAATAGGAGGTAGCATAAGAAAGTGCTGGTTGAACTGTTTTTTTTTTTTTTCTGAACACTGTCACAGATTTATTCAGGAATTATAGAAACCCCAGTGCACCTGGACTCCCTCAAAGCAGCAACTGAAAACATCTCTTTATGGGATGTGACAAGACTCTCAACTTATTCTGCTTGTTGGAATGTTAAGCTGACAGGACCACTTTGGAAAGCTTTTGGCATTATTAAGTAAAATTGAAGGTGCAGAGACGCCATGATTGTGGGAATCATCCTTTAGTGAATTAGGTAAACTTCACAAATTTTGTACACTTGAACGAGGTGAAACGCACACAAATATTTGTGGTGATATTGTCTATCATGACCCAAAAGAGCAAACAACACTATTATTGCTCATGAATTAGAGTAAGTCATGAAATCAGTGCTCAATGAAATCCTGTAACAAGAGTGAAAAGGAACCAATCAAAACTCAATAAATCAACATGGATAAATCATACACATACAAGTCTGAGTGTGATTAGCAAGGAATACATATGATAGAATTCCATTTATATAGTGCCATAAACAGGTGAAAGAGAGTACTATTTAAGAATGTATGGTTAGATGGAAAAGTTATAAAGGAACATAAGGGACAGCGATGATCACTAAAGGGATGATTTTAATGGTTATCACTTTTTTTAGGAATGCATATGCTGACTAAGGACATATTGCAGACATAGGGTCTGAGATGCTGCGTCTCTAATATGCTCCAGGTGGTGATGGATCACTGGGTGCCACAATGAGTAGCAAGAGAATAGGCAATGGTTAAGACCCTTCCCAAATAGTAGTCTGTAATATACTATGATTCTAATTCTTAACTATTACTAGAGGGGAGACAGGGACCACAACAGGCTAGTTTTCAGAGTAACGATAAGCCATTACTGTGATTTATGTTTTAACCCTGATAGTGTTTACATGGTGCTTGCTTGAGAATTATCCTTTAAACCAGACATATCTCCTATACATTTTTCTCTGTGTATGATGTATTACACAATTAAAATGTTAGAGAAAATGTCTCATGAGATCAGTGTAAGAAAGATGAAGAAATGTATTTTTGGTGATGATATTTAATGAGATGAATTTAACCACTGACATCACACTGGGCTTGTATTGAAGGGTTCTGCCTTCAAATTTGTTCACTGTTTCAATGAATACTTTATATCAGGGACTCAGAGGAAAATACAAAATAGACAATTTAGATTTTAACTTGATAGGAAAATGTATGAGCATGTACCTGATCAGTGTTTCTCAAATTTTTTTGTGCAAATATTTCAACTGGGAGGTTTACAGAAATGCAGATCCTGACTAAGTCTGACTTAGGGTCTGAGACACTCCATCTCTAACATGCTCCAGGTGATGATGGTGCCGTGGATCAGCAGGTATCTCTTTCAGTAGCAAGAGAATAGGCAATAATTTAAGGCCCTCCCCAATCCTAGAATTTAATGATGATATGATTCTTATACCTAATTTAGGTACATGCATGAGTCAATATCACGCTAGTGAAATCATGCCATTCACAGGATACCTAAGATGACTTATCAATCCAGCCTCACTTCTCTCTTTTCCCACATTCTCTCTTACATTTTTATTTACATTCTTTCATCTTTATTTACAATGATTCTATTTTCATTTATTCCGAAATGCAATAATGGATCACTGCTAACTTTATTTTATAGCAAATGGAGTGGCAGAAAGCATGACCACCACGGTCTAGAGGCAATTTCCTCCCTCAGTAACATGCACACTGTAAGGCAGTTTTTGCGTGACCAGAGTCGAAAAGGAGGAAAAAAATATTATGCGTCTTGTTTCCTAGTTCTCATAATGAACAAGTTATGATGATCAGTTATAGATTTGAGGGTCAACAGGATGCAACTACACTATGAACAATGACTTCTAGGGTTTGTTTTGGCTTACTTTTCCTCCATTCCTCCTTTTATTCCTTTATATTCTTTATATAAGTGAAATCATCTGGTACTTGATCTGGTACATCATCTGGTACACCTCCTTTTGACTTATTTTAACATAATCCCCTCCAGTTCCACTCATGCTGTCACGAATGGCAAGATTTCTCCATATATAAATGGTGTGTGTGTGTGTGTGTGTGTGTGTGTGCTTGTGTATACATACACATACACATATATGCCACATCTTCTATATCCACTCATATACCACAGAGCACTTAGGTTTTGCCAAAGCTTGGCTATTGTAAATAGTGCTACAATGTGCACAGCAGTGTATATGTCCATTATAATCTGCTACAAAACTGATGCTACTGGAGAGGAAGGGTGGGATATAATAAAGGAGAAAGGGATTACAATGGATGATGGAGGAGCATTATTGGTGCCATGGTGTTGGACATGGTGCTGAAACATACATCTGAATTGGTATGAACCTGTACATCTAAATCATATACAGTGCTATTAAACAATGTTACCTCAAAATAATAAGACAATTAAAGTTTGAATGATTAGTGTTTTTAATTGATCATTGTACTCTTTTTATTTTAAAATTTATTTATTTTTGTATTGTTACTCATTTTTTGTGCAATAAATGAATAAATGCCCATCACCTCATCACCCGTGAACTGTCACCATGAGTGTTTTATGAACAACTTTATAGTATGGAAAATATTTGGTAAGGAAAAAAAGTTAAATTGGTTTATTAAGTTTGCATGATATGCCAGGTACACAGGTAGGTATTTTCCTGTGCTTTGTGTTTTGACTAAAATCTAAATATCAACCCATTTTATATGCAAACTACCAGTTTTTTTTATTACAGTGAGATGAGCTTTGTTTTAAAAAGTGGTTCCTGGGAAATTTAGTCATGAAAAGTTAAATTTTGTGATTAAACTGATTTTCAATTTTCAAAATAGAATTTTAGGCCTACTACTACTTCTGGTTTCCAAAACTTTTCACCCTCCACACTTAGTATTATGGAACATCAGCTCTTTAGTTCCTTATCAAATATGCAACTTCAAACACCCTGAAATTCAACACTTACCAAATGCTTAGTTAAATAAAGTAACACTTGGTAAAGACTGCCTAAAGGAATGCTGTCCACTGACTGTGGAATTTGTTAAAATTTCTCCTTGGTACCAATTAGAACATGAGAGATCTATATACCTAGCTATCAGTTTAACTGCCCTGCAGAATTTCCACTATTAAAACATTTTAATGTTATACTCTCAGTTTTGATGGTAGTTTATTGACAGCCATAGCTACATACAATATCCCTCTGTACTTTGAAAAGTGTCACTGGGATTATTGTCCAATGTATTAATCATTTAAGATTCAGTGATGGGAAAAACTGCTATCCTGCATCCTTTCTGTTGAAAGGGTCATACTTATTTTAGTTGTATCTCTTATTATCCAGCAATCTAATCTGAATTTTGAAACTTAGAAAACATTTGACCACAATTTTTAGCATCAATGTAGTAACAGTATCTTCTTCTATTCAGTTTCCCTTATGATTTTAAAAGCTATCTGAAATTATTTGTGAATATTTATATAACTAGTAAAATAACTTGAAAATATTTTGATTGCTGGAAGAAAAGGCAGCACATTGTAAAATTCCTTAGTTGATTGGAATCATATAAGACATATTCAAAAACACACTGACAGATCGATTAGAATTTTGATGCTCAAGGTCATAACTGTAGGAACCAAATAGGTCTCCTCTAAAGTTCTCTATTTGTGAATGGTGGGGATGTTAATAAGAGGTCAATGATGCATTGTTAGGTACAAACATTTTTTTCTCTTTTCATGATTAACTCCAAGAAAAAAAAGAAAGAAACTTTTTCTCTCCACATACTTTTGATTACTCTTTGTTTTCTGTCACTACCCATGTTTTACAGTTTTCACTAAATGCAAGTCTTTATACAGGGGGTTCCTCCATGGAAGTAAGACTGGCTCCACATAGTCTCTTATCAGGCAGTGTGCAGAAAGGCAAACTCCATGAACTTGGAGTGACAAGATCTATGCTTGAATTCATGCCTTCTTTCTTAAATTTGTGTCTTTGAAGAAATCATTTCCTTCTGCGAATATGAGTTATTTGATCTTCAAATGAGATGCTAATACAAAAGCATTCAATAGAAAAATAAGCATCAACGTAGAACTGGACCAGAGGGCATCCTGCTCCCTTTAAAACAAGTCTTTCTCAGAATCTGAAAGGTGGCAACAAAGTATTAGCACATCCTTCTGGTGAGAGAAATGGAAATTGAGGGCCCTCCCTGGTGGCACAGGGGTTAAAGTCTCAGCATCATCAAGCTATCACCAGCCATGCAGCATGAATCCCAGGTCAGGAAGGAGCAGACCTCTCCTGTCTCGCCCCGCTGCTCCCCTCAGCAGTGTATTTCAATAGAGCCACTTGTTCTGCTCCCCTCTCTCTCTCCGGAGAATCCTCTCCCCCTCCCCAAGCCCACACATCTCTGGCCTATACCCCAGTTCTTGTATGCATAAAAAAATAAAAAATAAATCTTAAAAAGAAAAGAAAAGGCACTACAGGAAACTTAAAAATAAAATGGAAATTGGCTACAATGAAAACAGCTGCCTCTTCCATCCAAGCTGCTGACCTAGTCTTGTTTTTCTGGATGCCTTTTGCTGGACTGTTCTTTCAGGCAACTTCCCCAGGCCACTGCATTGCAGATTCTTCCCTCCTATTTTTCTACTCTGCAATTTTATTATGCAGTTTCCAGGTTTTACCTTAGTCAAACTCTAGGCAGACATCTAAGTCTGTGGAAAATTAATAAATACTACATAAATCAATAAAGTAATTAATCAAAACAACTGCCAACAAAATCTAGTACCATAATTCCTTGTGTTTTCTCATTTGCTTAAGTTTTATACAAGAAGAGTGACCGGAAAGAAAAACAGCCGAATTATTGTCTACTCTGATTTCTAATGAACAGCAGTGACCTTGACTCCAGTTTCTTAGCTAATATAACAAATGTATTTGTTAAGTTGCTACTATGCACCAAAGTGAAAATATTGCAGACTAAGTCAAAAATATGAGGGAACAAATGTTAAATTTGGAACAAATTAGAGGAACATGGTCCATTTTTTGTTTTTGTAAGTCCTGAAGATGAAAGGGGATAACTGTGTGTGAAGGACAGAATTAGACTTTAATAGTGATCTTAATTTAGTTTATTAATATTTTGGTCTAATGCTGCATACCTGAAAGTTCTATATTACAAAACAATGTTATTGCAATAAAAAATAAAGCTATTCACTACTAGGAGAGTATAAACAACTTTCAATATAGACAAATGTGTACGAGCACATTTTATCTTTAAATTTTCTTTCATTTCCATAAATTTCCTTGTCAATTCCAAGCTTTCTCAGAGTGGTTTTCTGAAAATTATAATTTTCTGATCTAAATTGTTTCTTTTCATTATCTACAAGGATATTTGTAATGTCTATGTCCCAATAGAAGGCATACACTACACAGAACTGCTAGGGGAGTTTTATTCATTTCTTATCAAAGTATTTAATTATTCACTTCATGCTAAAAGGCAGTATTTTTATGATGTCCAAAGTCAGAAGAGTACGACTTGGAATGGAAAGATTCCATATCCTTATTTTTTTCATCTTAAGTCTCAAAAGTTTTGCCTTGAGCATACTTACCGTTTCGTACATTTCTTCACTCTAATTTAAGTCATTAGAATGATAACATATCTTAGATTTGCTATAAAGCATGTTTTATAATGGCATAGTACAGATGGAATCTCAAAGCTAAAATGTATCATTCCTAAAATTCAAATGTTTGTGCTTGATATTTTCACCACGTACAATGTCTCTAAGAAATGCCACCAAAAATAGGTGCCAAGCCCATAACAATATTCAAAAATGAAAAAAAGTGCTTCCAGATGCCAAGTATTTATGAAAGTGAGGCTGTCTGCCTCAGGGGATAAAGCTTATCAGATGCACTGTACAGTTATCCTGAACTCTTAGGGATCTAAAGAGGTGCTTTCTAACTTGGAGGCAGACGCAGGGAGTTGTAAGCTTCATCCAAAATGTGAAGTAAAATTTTCTTCAATATCTGAGAATTAGAATGCAAAAAATGCAGGCCTGAGGGGAACGGAATAAGAAGGGAACCTCTTTTTCCTGACTGATAATCATTCCGGGCCAGTGTAAGTCTTATTTTATGAAGCCTTGCCTAGCAGGAATTTAATGCTGCTGTTTTATTATTTTTGTTACTATTTTCATTTTTGGATTTGCATTCTGAGGCATTTTCATGAAGAGAATGAACCTTCCATTTGGATATGGAAGAGGAGATTATGGCATTTTAAAAGTTTTAACAGTCCACGACGCTACTCTTATGTCACTGGGAACTATCGATACTATCATATCTTCTCACCCCTCCTTTCAGTAGTCACAACTTCTAAATTGCATGCAAGTTTATAGTAGAAACCAGTAATATATTTAATTTTTTTGAAGATTTGAGTTTTCCTAGTGTAAGTGTAGTTCTCTATGTTGCATTCTAAAGAGAGAGAGATAACAGATTTATAACGTAGACTTGAGGTGGGGTGTCTGATAGTCAGCAGAGAAAAAAAACAATAGCAATCATATTTTGGAAACAGTTTTTAAAACATCTAAATTTGTGGTGAGCAAACTACAGATCACCAACCAGAAGTGGCCCTTCCCAGTTTTTGTAAATAAAGTTTTATTGGTACATAATTACACTCATTTATCTATGAATTATGCAGCACTTTGCAGGAAAATTTGTTGCTACCTATTCTAGAGCATGCAGAGCAAGCATCTAGATGTTCCAATTTTACTTGCTCCTATGTTTTAATATGCTTAAAATCCATCTGTATTAAAATGAGTAACTTCTGAATTTTGAAAATGAGCTCAGAAATTTTGAAGTTTAAATTTCCAAATACTTTTGACATGCATACCAAATGACAAAGTCCTAACGGTCCTGTCAAATAGCATTTCATTAACAGAAATACTGTTGGGCTTCAAGGCAATAGCACCATAAAATTTTTTTTCTAAAGATTTTTTAATTTTATTTATACATACAAGCTGGGGTACAGGCCAGAGCACCATAAAATTTGGGGCCAAGATTCTAAACAGAATTGCAAACAAAACACATCAAATTTCAAAAGATTATGTGATTACACATAGTACAGAATACACTCCACTCCTTATTAAACATAAAACAGCTATCTATTTCTCCTGATCTTTTATTGCTGCCTTTCCATCTTTGCCAATACAGTTTATTGGACATTGTCAACTCTGCATATCATTCATATCTCAATCACAGCAGGAGAGGAAGTTCTAAAGATTTCACCTCTTTGGCTCCAGTCAGTTCTACACCCAAATCATCCAGGGAGATAGCTAGATGTTGTATTTCTAAAAATACATTTTTGGGGTGATAAATTTTAACTTTAGAATTAGAACGTTTTCCTGTCCTCTAACCTCTTATTATAGTTTAATTGTATTCTCTCCTCTAGCTCAGCAGATACGAGGAAGAATGATTCTTTGATCTCATTTTAAAACATTTGTTGTAAGACTGCTAAAGTTTCAGATTTTGATTATAATAGCAAATCCTTCATGTACATACGATAGTTCACTTATGAATCTTCTTGCTCTTGAGATGCCAAAAGATTCTTGGGGCCCCACTTTAAAGACCTCGACAATTTAACTGTTTTTTTTTTTAATGTGTTCTTTTTAGAGCATAAACACTTGTGTTTTGGCTTATTTTGTTGAGTTTATGAAAAGTGTTTCTAATTTCAATCTTTTTAGTAACCTATAAGATAGTTCCTATCATTTCCCCATTTTAAATTGACAAAGTCAAGCTTTAAAGACATAATGTCATTTATCCAATGTCACACAGCCAGGAAGGGGCAAGGCCAAGATGCAATTCTAGATCCATCTGATTCCAAAGATGGGACTTTGTCTATTGAATTGTACAGCTTGGAAGGCAGGAGTTAGGTATAGCCCCTTTTTCCCTGGGGTCCAGCACAGGTTCTGGCATACAGCAGAGTTCCACTAAAAGATATGTTAAATGAATGAATGTCTGAATAAATTCTAAAGGTGTTTGAAGTCTGTTAACTCTATCCTTAGTAGTTGCCACATCTTGGTTTAGCTATGACTCAGCTAGTCTGGCTACTTGACAATTTGTTTGAACCAGACTTTCAGAAAATAGGAAATCAGAGTGAATACTCACATTGATAAATAATACCAGGGCATAAAGATGTACGTGGGAACACAAATAAAAAAAAATATTTCCAAAACTTAACATTTCTGATCTAGTTTACTTCAGCTAATTTCCAAATGTCTTCCCTCATGGTGAAGGCCTTTTCAGCCTGTATTGTTGGGGCACTGATACCTAGATAATCACTCACTCTTATTGGAGCTCATTCCTAGTACATCTGCTCCTTTCTGGAAATAAACAAATTCAACATGCAAGTAGCTCCTTTGGGAAGCCTTATCCCTACAAACTGTTTTGAGTGAACTCTTCCAGTCACTTTTGAGTGGAATTTAGACAGATTTTAAAATGTCAGCTATAGTCCCAGCATCATAATTTCCTTTCACACTAAGCAAGTATACATTTAATTGATATGATGAAAATTCTTTTCAACCTTATATTAATTATAAGTTGGTATTTTAACTGTGTTAACTATATTTTCTTTAGGGGTGTTTATTTTAAACTCCTTCAGGATTTCTCTTCCTCTTCCATTGTACGTTTCTAGACTTAACAATATATTAGAACAGCTTTCTCAATTGTCCTGACTTTTAAGGGGGTCTATACCTTATTTAATTATATGTATCCTTCTATTCAGCATAAAACTGATTTATGATACAACTTATCAACTTTCAAATGAAATTAAATGTGCACAAAATAAGGTTTCCCAAGGAAGGCACCTTTGAAACATAATAAAATGGAGGCTCCTTTGAATTAAATATTTGTCTTCTGGGTCTATTAAAGCAAGTAATGTTATTAAGAAGCTAGAGCAGCTCAGGTTATATTCTTAACTTTGGAAGAAAACATCATGAAAGGAAAAATATTGTGGATACTTATAAAACTTCTCTGGGCACCACTGTCATAAACTGAATATTGTTTGGAATGTCTTGAGTTCACTTTCAGTGCCTGCATATTGGCTTTCTTGGCCCCTCAGGCCAATAGTCAGAATGTTTTTCCCCTTTTGTTCTTATAAGATGAGAAGACTTTAATAAACAAATCAAAAACAGAGTTTGTTTATTAGAATGTGTCCTCTCCTCTCTTGTTTTACTCATTCTGCTGTCTTTTCAAAGGGACATAGCCATTACAAATCATATGTAGCAGCTTCCAGTTTGTATATTCAATTTTGCCAATTTATGTACCCTGCAAAATCCCCCTGGATGAAGAAATAAATTATCACTTAGAAATTTGTATTGCCTTGAAAATTGCAATAGCTGCATGTGGAGTTCTAGTATCACTTTTTACCTTTGTTTGCATTTACTCAGTGAAGCTAAACTCAAAACCACGGAGCCTGACCAGTGGGAGGATTTGCAGTTTGGTGGTTTTGATTTGATATCATATGGAGTCAACCATGCAAGCAGCATGGTTTAAAACATAAAAGTTTCTGCAATCACTGATCACTGTAAATTTTCATTGGATTCCTACAATCAATGAAACTCAGTTTTAGTGATAACATGATAAAGTAGCACACATATGAACCCTGTCACAGAAGGACATTGTCTCATTAGGAAGTAAAATAAACCTTCTGGATATTACCTCTTCCAAGGAAAGAAAATAAAAGTTCCAAGATTACTAATTTCCCTTTATTAGTAACCATAACACACAACAAAGTGTGCAATACTTAGAATATAGAAGCTATGTATCCATTCTAGAGGATTTAATGCAGCTTTAAAAGCAATATGAAAATCCAAGATGAGTTCAGATACTAGGAAAATTTGGGATAAAATAATTATGTAATATATAGACATGCAAGTATACAGAATCATTGATGAGAAATATTTTATGATCAATTGCTCAAATGTGATTTATTTTCTACAAACAGCAATTGAGCAGGTAGTTACCCATTTTCAAGATTACCTTGTGATTTCTGGAGAAAATACTTTTTGGAAGGTATTTCACTTGAAAAATGAACTATCTGCATTAGCAACACAGATACTACAACACACAAAATGTAGAAAGGTAATTTTGCTTAACTGAGTCTCATAAAATTTCTCCCAGGGAGATCTGTTTTCCCTGTCTTACCAAAACGTGGAAAAATCAAGTTAGCAAATTGCATTCTCTCTACAGCTTCTTCTAAAACTGTGGACGATGGCTTCTGTGATTTAGTAGGCCTTTTCTCTCCTTAGTGCCAGGAACTAGGTTTTGCAATATTACCTTGAGGATTTAGCATCTCAACTTGGCTATGTCAGGCTCTCCAAAATGGGAAAGATGAATTATTTAACATCCAGGAAGCAGCAGCTGTGCTCTCTCCTAAATGTGAGCTTCCCCCACCAACAGGATTTACAATTGAAATGGGTTTCTAATCTAAATAGGACTACAATTTTGACAAGTGAACAAGCCTAGAGAGATTTTTCCACAGTAGAGAAGAGATATTAATGAACATTTCTTAGTGGCTTTCACAGGGCATTCTAGAAATTCTCTGGAGATGGCAGTTTGGTCTCCTGCCAAGCAGATTGAGTACTCCTGACATGGAGGACACACTCAGAGGCCACTGAAGAAGAGGATTTACGACATGCAATACCAGGGATCTGGGTGAAGTGCAAAGGTGGTTTTGTTAATTACCTGTACTCCAAAAGGAGGAGAGAGATATGAGTGAAATCTTTCTTTCAATGTTAATAGAACTAGAACTGGTGGTTGTCAACAGGGAGCAATTTGAGACCCCAGGGGACATTTGATAATATTTGGAGACATTTGTTTTTGATTGTCACAAGTGGGGAGGATACTACTAGAGACTAGTGGGCAGAGGTCAGGAATGCAACTAAACATCCTACAATGTGCATCAAATAATTCTAAGGCCCAACATGTCAATAGTACCAAGGTTAAAAACATTGACCTAGAAAACTTACTGAGTTCTCTTGACATTGATGCGCTTGGGTGTCCTATAATTAATTGTTAAAGAGGACTTTCTAAGACTTCAATTAGCCTACTTGGATTAGGAAATAAAATAATTCTCCCCATTTGCTTAAAGAGTACGAATATATTGATTTATTATCAGTAGAAATGATTTTAACACTGGTTCTTTTTTTTTTTCCCCAGATGCTCCCTGCATTTCTTCAGCTGATTTCAACTTTCTGTTCTGGGAACTAGCTCAAACCTCACGTCATCCTAAATGCCTTAGGGAATGTAAAGGTGATACATCATTCTTCTGTACCTCTTTCTATGACAAGTTGTGGCTGCATCCCTCATTGGGCATTTACTGCCTTATATAATCACCATACATATGTGACTTGCCAACTAAGTTATACCTTGCTTGCTGGATGGATAGTGTTTCATACTACTTCAGAAACAGAATTCATACGATCTGGAACATACTGAGAACTCCATAAATGCTACCTCGTCATGTCTTACAATATTCTGGGTACCCTCAGAAAAAGTTATTAAATAAAATTGGAAGGACTTTGACTGCCAGTTTTTCCCAGTCTAAATTTGAGGAAGAAATAGGTCACTTTACAATTATATCAAATATGTTTCTGTTTACATGGTTTCTAGCCTACAAAGCCAGGATTGGGAATTTGATTTTTGGTCTCCATAAAAATTAGGCTTCAGCATGACTTATTAGAGAAATAATTACTTAGGGTCATTCTATTTTGCTACTAGAAAAAGGAATAATGAAATATCGTAATAAAGAGAAATAGTTTTATAATAGAGAAGTGTCACGATATTAGTCAGGTTTATTATGGTGTTAGAGGAGTATTCCAAGAAAAGTGACAGAAATTCAATCAATTAACTGAGGTGTACATAAATTGAACTTAATAAAACTGCCTAAATTGCTTCTGGAAAAAAATGCTATAGAGAATATACTTTTATTAGTTCTGTGTGAAAATGAATTTGATGACACACTGCATCCTTTTTCACTTTTGATCTCGAGCTTCCAATGAAAACCATTAGGAAGTACTTCAGAAATATTGTATGTAATCAAACCAAAGATTAGGGGATGTATGTAGTGAAGTGTGGCCAGTGGTCTAAGAGGAGGAATATAAGTGCACAGTGATGTTGCCAACTACCTCTCACTCAGGGAGATTTGACAAGTTATTTAACTGTTTTTATCTCAGTTTTCTCAGTATGAGAATGAAGATAATATAAGATAGTACCTCTCTGAACTGGTGGCGAGGACCAACTGAGCTCCTGAGTGTTGTTATTTAGAGCTAGACAGAGCATGCGGTACTACAGCACACATTGCAATTACAGGATAGAAGAGCTCTGTGAACCCACGTCAGACATTCCCGACTACCCTTGCTTCCAAAAAATTCACAGAAAGAGACTTTCCAGCTTGCTATCTTACTATGTCTGAGTTATAGCAAAGAAATAACAACAACAAAAAAATCCCAGAAAACTGAAATAATTACTGAGATCAATAAAGCAAAAGTAAGTGTTCTAAAAATGACTGAGTTTGAGCTCACTAGGCAATTACTTAATGTTGCAGTACACTTAGCAAGTGCAAAGAATCCTTATGAAAAAAAGAAAAGACACATTTCCATATCATGTTTTTTAACAGAGAATTGGAATTCTACAATTTGTATATAAACATTAACTCTCAGAAGCACACATGAAAGATCCTTCTGATCAGTGAAGATATGAGATAACTTTTGTTCCAGAAAGACATGTAATGTGGCTTTTTGTTAAGGAAAAAAAATGACTAATTTGTTTAATGGGATAATGAATGCTGATTTACCATGCTCATGTCGTGAAGTCAGTGATGTTTATTAAACTGGAGACATCAAACTAAAGTAGGAATCAACTCCTTAGTTTTTGTAAAAGATGCCTTGTACTTGTATGTATACCTCATTTTTACTGTTAAATAACCCCACAATTATCTTAACAGTTAGTATACACTACAGAGAAAAAAACTGGTGGTTAGATGGTTTTGGGGTCATGGAAAGTTCCACTATCCAACAACCTTCTAGCCAGGTCTTGGATGATTAATATCCTTCATGTTTTTTCATCTTGATATTTTTTGGTCCATACCCATAAAATGTTCCTGCTTTATATTCAATTTTTAAGTCTATTGCCTTATTGGGATTTTATGCTGACTTCATAACTTTCACAGTAACTGATCATAGCAAAATATTTCCCTGCTTACAGAGAGGAGCTCTCCATTGTCCTCAATTTTAATGAATACATTTTGATCCCCCCAAAAAAAGTATTACCAATGGATTTAAACATCTCTGAAAATCCTCTCCCACCAGCTAAGAGTATTTTTTTTTAATATTGAGCCCTAGAGGACTGAATCAAATGTAGTCTGGGTCTAGGTCATTTTAGACTAACCTTTAAGATTCACGATACCATACTGTACTGAAAACTTCCACTTAATGACTTCCTTCCTCACTAGGCTGTAGGTTTCTAGAAAAGAGGGTCTGAAATTTATCTCTGTAACTCCAGTGCCTCATACAATGTCTGAAACATATCAAGCATGTAATACATCTCTGTTGAGGAAAGGTAGTCGTTGATATAAAGCAGAGAGAAGGAAGAGAAAGTTTGGAGCAGGGAAAATATGTATACATCTTTATAAAGAACACAGTACATTTGTTTAAGAGTCAGAAGACATAGCAATTTCCCAAAATTAGAATTGGACCTTTAGCCATGAACTCAAGGTAGCATATGCATAGTTGATTCTTGATGGTGGATACTTGAAACTTACCTAATGTTCTAATGCAGTGTTACTACAATAAAAAGTAATCAGGGCCTCCCTGGTGGCACAGCGGTTGAGCGCTGCGCTGTGGAGCTGTCGACAGCTCGCAATGCGAGTTCGACACCCAGCCGGGGAGAATCCCACATGGTGCGGCAGACCTCTCCTGCCTCGCCCGCTGCTCCCCTCAGCAGTGTATTTCTGATCTGCCTATTCTGCTCCCCACTCTGTCTCTGGTGAACCCTCTCGCCGCCCCACCTCTGGCCTGTACCCCAGCTTGTATACATAAATAAATAAATCTTTAAAAAAAAAGTAATCAAACAGAAGTACAAAAACAAAATGGCTCTAAGTTAGAGAATGAGATCTACGCAGGAGAGATTATTCAGCAAGGGGTTATAACCATTTTCAAAGTCACAGGTAGAAAATTGTTCCAAAACTATAGTAGTGACCAGGGTTCTTCTTCACTGAAGGAAGAACACAGGATACCTGCTTTAAATGGATATAAGGAAGATTTCTTCTAGAGAGACAATAAAGTGAGTAGTTAATTGATGTTATTTCACAGGGCTTTAAAAAAAAAAAAACATTTATTTATGGATACAAGAGCCAGTGTGTAGGCTTAGAGGATTCACCAGAGACAGAGTGGGGAGGAGAATAGGCAGATCCACTGACAAACATGCTGAGGAGAGCAGCAGGTGAGGCAGGAGAGGTCTGCTGCACCTTATGAATCAACTCCCTGGCTAGGGATAGAATTCATGCTGCAGTGGCTGTGGATAGCTTCATAGTGCTGAGACTTAACCCCTTGCACCACTACAGAGGCCCATCACAGGGTTTTCTGAAGTGTTCTGGAAGCCTTTCAAAATCTCTCTTGAAAAAGACTGTGAATATAGTTGTAACACAATACAATACTTTTGTCAAACTCCTTTAAGAAATGTCACCATTACTTTTCTTTTTAGAACGGTAAATAAGAGGAATCAATTCCCAATTTTATACGGCTCTGCAAAATATGAGTATGAATTCAACTTTGTAAAATGCTTTTTGCCAAAGATAAAGTATTTAAAGTAAAAATAGTTGTGGGGTACTAAATTTTTGACAACCTTTGTAATGTATAATTTCCAATTACTAGTGGCCAGTAGTAAGTACATGCTTCATATTCACCAGGAAAGCATCCTTTTACCTCAATGTATCAAGTGATTTATAATTGTCACTTAAAAATAATATGACTGGAAGTGTATGATTTGTGAGCCCACTGAACTGCTAATGGGAATACTTTCTACTGACCCAAGAAGGACATGTAGATTGTGAGAGCTACTAGGCAGCTGGAAGTACTTTAAATATTCACTGCTCTTTAATGAACATACTTTTCCTTTAATTAGACATTGTGTTAATATTGTTTTAATATGAATTGACTTGCTACACTGATCTGGGGAAGCCAGGATTGTCTCTAAATGAGTTAGAAATTTCAAGCTTGCTAAAACTAACAGCTAAACTTCCCAGAACTCAGGGGTCTAGGAAAGAAATTTAAGACTATTTTCACAAGTGAAAAGATAGAAAACACGGAATTTGGCTGAAGATTAAATAAGTTTTGATTAAGCTAAGAGTGGGAACATCTTGAAATTATTTAATATCATGCATTGAATAATTAAACTGTTGATCACAAAACCAAATACTTCACTTGATCTTTTATTCATACTTCATCTCCTACTATGTGCTTATGAAGTGGATGGACTAACAATGACTAGCATTATGAATTGGTTACAAACCAGCAAATACTGACCACCTCAAGATATGAAGGAATTTAGGTTTCACAATGAAACTACATAACAAAAACTGTAAACCTATTTTAAATCCTAGCTATTGCATTTTGAGCTATCAACATTTATTACCACTGTTTCTAAGTCCCATAATAATAAATATTTAGCATGAATCTACAGGTTTTCTTTATCAGTCTCCTTGTAGAAATATATTAAGTAAGAATGCCTTTTAAAGTGTCAAGGGATCTATTTTCTCAATGACTAACAATCCAGGATGTCTTTGAGCATAGCAATTTGATTAAGACATCATATTTCTGACCAGTTAATACCAGATTAGGGAATTAGAGGAGAGAATGAAGTTGTTCACTTTATCTAGAGAACTCCCATGGAGGCAGCTTACCTGGTGGGGAAGTGATACTGGGATTATTGGTATTAAGGTAAATACTCTCTGCTTTGAGACCTCGTTCAGACCTGAAGCTGAGCTTCTCACCCTGCACTTCTACAAAGGTTTGGGTAAATGGGGAAACCCTTTTCTGGTTTAAGGTAAGGCCCTCTGGTATCTGTCAGTCTGATTATCTCTTGGAATCACATGAAATACTATAAAAATACCAATTCTCAGATCCTTTCCTCAGAGATTCTGACACAATTGGTCTGGGGAGGGGCTCCAAGCATGATATAATTGGAAAGTTCCTGAAGTGTTACTTTCAAGAATCATTGAGCTATACCAAAGTGAAAAGCAGTAAAAATTACATCGTAATAGGATAACCCACAAGGTACACTTTAGAAGCTTAATCTTGGATAGGGTCCTTAACAAAGCAATTTGCAGCATGTTGGAGCTGGTCTATAAATAAATCAGGTCCTTTTAATTTCCATCCAAGGTTTTTCTTGGGACACCTGCTCCCCTGGAACTTGTTGACCTATATTTGTATCTTGCTTTCGTAAGTGCATATACTTATGAAAGCGACATTTTAAATCACATAAGAAAATGCTCTTTTCCTACAGCTTCTGTTGACAAGCCAGAATATTTTGCTTTTTTCCTTATGCCTGTTAAGGATTGTGAAAATCAGCTCCAAAAACATTGTCCCAGAAATACTCTAAAGATAACATAAATGAACAGTTAAGGAAATTATGTCACAGTCACTTGCCAGACTTTTGAGCAACCAGTAAAATGATAATTATGAACAAATTAAAATAAGCAGGATAAAAAAAGACATACACCCTATGTAGCAACTGCGTATTTCACAGTAAAAGACTGAAAATAAATTGTTCATAGAATTGGTGAGTGGGATTGTAAGTAAGTAATTTCACCCTTGTTTCCTAATCTTTCCTTGGTATTATTATGAGGTTAGATTTATATTAAAAATAGCCATGGATGTATTAAGAAAACTTCTACCAAGGGCCAGAAATTTTGAAAATATGCGGAGTAGATATTAAAAAAATACTATTTTGTTAAAGAAAAAGCGAGGGGAAAAGATAAGCCACATGTCTAAAGTCATATTGCTAATAAATAACAAAATTAGATTCAAACATAGATTGGTCTGTTTCCTTTTTACTATTCTCCATCACTATTTAAAATTTTTATAAGTGGTAAATCAATCAATAAGTGACTCCCCTATCTCAATCTACTAATAGAGAGGAACTTCCTTAGTAAAACTATGCATTGCTTTAGGCTAAATGGGCCAATAAGTTTTAACTTGCTGTTTAACATCATCACTAAGTTTTCAGGATGTGGAATTGAGAGGAAATATTTTAAAGGATCTATTTTAAATTTAGCTACCAATTACCAAAAGTGTCTTCTATCATGAAGAAATCAAGCAGGATAACATCAAATTATAAACAAATTTTGGGATAATTTAAAACTAAAAAATTGAACTCTTTGCATAGTAAGAAATGCTGATGTGATTAAAAATGTCTAAAGTTTCATAACCTAAAAAAGACCCCATTCCTTAGAAATAACTCCCAAAGTAAAATATGGCTGAAAAGAATTAAATGATGATAAAAGTCAAGTTGCTAATACCAGCTTTATGTGCTATTCCCTTAGAGACATATGTTCTACCTATGAAAAGGGGTCATGAAACTAGTTCAGACCCTGAGATTCCATGCCCCTGGGAATTCTGAATGAGTGTCTCCTGGGGTACTTACTGGTACTCCAGTATCCCTGTCCTTAAATTCCACTACTCTAGTTCACCTCCCCAGGAATGTGCCTTCCCCCAAACTGCATTATGCAGAAAGAAGTGGCTTTGGGGAAGGGAGAAATAACAAGCTAGATTTTCCGCAAATTTCTTTTTTTTTTTTTTTCAATTGCGGTAACAGGAATTTACAACGTATATGATTAAGGGGCATAGGTTCACACCTCTTCAATTGTACATCACCATACCACATGCCCCATAAAAGCACCCATAGTACTTTATGACATTGGCACATATCTTTTAAGCTAGAAATATGAACGAAATATGATCCCTGACCTTAAAAACTTTAAAATCTTGAAGGAAAATAAGTTGAATTCTAAATAGTACAGATACTTATTAATGATGTTGTACATACAAATGTTTAATAGCATGCTTCATTTTTGTTTTTAAAGAAACAATTACAACATGAAAAGGTAAGTTTATTTTGTCTAGTTCAAATTTTGGTTTTCTAGTATTTCTATCATACAAATTTTCACTAATCTGCATCCATCTTCTCTTTGTTTCTTTTTTTTAAAGGGGAACCAGGCTTTTGTGCTTAACTTCTTTACCCCGTTCCCTATAGTTTGACATTTTAATTTCAGTCTCTACTGTTGCGTGAAATGATTAAATGATTCACTTCATATTTTAGGACCTGAAGCATTTTTGTTTATATTACTCTCAGGACTACTATATTCAAATGTCTAGCATGAGCTGCTAAATAAGTATCTAACTCTAAATGATTTTATTTAAAGATTTATTTATTTATGCATATAAGCTAGGATGTAGGCCAGAGGTTTGGGGTGGTGCGAGGATTCACCAGAGACAGAGTGGGGAGCAGAATAGGCAGATCTACTGAAATATACTGCTGAGGGGAGCAGCGGGCAAGACAGATCTGCTGTGCCATGTGGGGATTTCCCTGGCCGGGGATCTAACTGGTGCTGCAGTGGCTCTGGATAGCTTCATAGTGCTGTGCTTAACCCGTTGAGCCACAGGGAGGCCCTTATTAATGATTCTTAAGCTTAAATAACTGAATGACCCCTTTTAAAGAAGGCAAAAAATTCCTCTGGAATTATAGTGTTGCCCTAAATTATTTTATTTGTAATGAATTCTTGTTTCAGTATGAATATAATTCTGGCTAATAAGAACAGCTTGTTTTTTTTTTAATCTTTTAAAATTGAAATAAAATTGATATAACACTGTATTGGTTTAGGTATACAAGATGATGATTTGATAAATGTATACACTGCAGAATGATTACCACAGAAAATTTAGTTGATATCTCTTTTTAGCAACTTTCAAATGCATCACATAGTATTTTTATGTTCACTATCATCATTATGATATACCCAGGACTTTTTTCCTCATGATTTAACATCTTTTATTAAAATTTTCTTTGTTTATAAATATTTTTTAATTTCTCACAGTTAAAGCAAAAGACATTTCTAATAAGTGGAACTTTTATCTCATGTAGTCTCTGGAAGATTTTCTTTCATTAATTCATTTAATTTCATTTCACTAGCAAATAAATACTTGGTCCTAATAAAACAATGTCCATAACTTGGGTTTCCTAAGGCCAGATGATACACACAGAATATCCTCGGGATGAGGACGTTTAATTTTAGAGGCCTTCATCCTTGCTTAAATAAGGTAGGGACTTTTATTTCTGAAAACTTTTACCCATGAACTTCTGGGTACCCTTAAAATATCACTATTGTTTCTCAACTAGACCTTCCATGGTCTTCCTCCTGATGGTCATTTCTGTAAGTAAAAGTGTGTGTTGCTCCCTGTGACACTGAAGTCTGTGCTAGTGTTTTCAGATGTGATTCTGTAAATTTTGAAGGGTAATTAAAATGTCCATAGGCCTGGGAAAAAGGCCGCCTGCCTAAAGATTAACGGCCCGGGAACAGCCCACCAAAGAATTTACGGCCTGTCGGGATGGCTCCAGAGATCCTAACTGCTACATTTGCTTCTGTACATCTGCTTTGCTTAAGATAAGGATAATGTATGTTTTCCTTAGGATAGGGTAGTGGTATGGATAAACATGACTGGTATGGTTAAGAAAGTATATAAGCTGTGTGTAAAAGCAAAACAGGGCCTTTGAGTCCCTTTGGCTCAAGGGTCCTCAGCTGAGCTAATAAACTCTATCTATACCCTACTCTGTCTCCTGTCCTCTGGTGTCCGTGACGGCCTAACAATTTCAACAGTGCTAGTTGCCAGATAACATACAGGACACCCAGTTAAATCTGAATTTCAGATAAGCAATATTTAAGACATACTTATATTAGAAAAGTATTCCTTTTTTCACTTAAAATTTAACGTAGTTCTGTTACAGGGTAACCCCATGGGGTGCCTGTCTGGGTTCTCACCCGTGCGCTTAAAAGAGACTTAAAAAAACTCAAATGCAGGCACTCACAATAAAATTAATAAAAAGATTTATTTACAAAAAGAGAAAAGAAAAGATAAAGAAATAAATTGGTAAAAACATCCTACCCGTTTCTCTGAGCTGGACTCTTCCTGCCTACTCAGGAAAACTCGTCAGTCCACACCACGGACCAATAGCCCCCCAAGCTCACAGGTCAGGTATTTAAATCCCCAAAACCACTGCTTAACTCCACCCTCAGTCCTCAGCATCCTTCCTTTGGTGATGATGGCATTCTGGGAATCGTAGTCCTAGGTGTCCTGGCTCTCTCCGGCCTGAGGTGGGGCTGGGGTCCTGGGACACCCCCCTTCCTGAGGACCACCCTCTTGCAGTTCTGTTTTAGCAGGGAAGTGCTACATACAAATGTATATGTTTGACTGCATGGAAGAGAATTAACTGCCTTCAAAGTAATTCTGAATTGCATCCAAATGCTGTCAATCAGTGGAAGCTCTTAGAGTAACTCTTGGGGGTAAAGTGGGTTTGAGACCTTGCTTATAAATGTGTGAATTTGAAACTGCAAAAAATTCTAAACAAGAGGAACATTGTGAATAGAAGAAACCAGGAAAGTTCAGTGCAGGTTTGCTTTGGTTTGGTTGAAGCACATGATATACTGCAACCTGAAATTACAAGTAAAGTCAGAGAACTGGCTTAGCAATGTTCTCCATGACCACGGTCAGGAGTCTATAATTTCTTCTTCAGGCAGTGAGAAGTTCTTGCCAGATCTGGATAGAGGAAAATACAATTAAGTGATGCATATGATTCTGTTGCACAGACTAGCTTCCAAGTTTGAGAAATTATGAGAGATGAGATTGTCACATAAATAAAATAAGCTGGAGGTAATGAAGGCCCAAGGGGGAGAGAGTGAAAAAGAAAAGGAAAAGAAATTTAAAAAATCAGTCCTCAACCTTAGTAATTCATTATAATGAACAGTGGAACATTTAAAAATCCCAGTGGTCATGCCACTTCCTGACCAATTAAATCTGAATCTCTGGAGATGAGACCCATATATCATTGTTTTAAGCTCATGAATCCTACGCTCATCCAAGATTGGGCAGTAGTGATCTACCGTAGACAGCAGGTTACCACATTTCAACAAAAATCAGAATGACCTATAGGGCTTATTGGGTATGCCCCCAGAGTTGCAGTAGGTCCAGAAGGAGGTTTGAGATTTGCAATTCTAATAAGTTGCCAAGTAATGCAGAAGCTGTGATCTGCTAACTTATTGTAAAATTTTCTGGGACCTCCCTCCCCTGCTCTAGAGGAAAGAGTCTAGAGGACTAGAGTCTAGAGGAAAGAGTCATCTATAAGACTGAAGTCAGAACAGCCTCCATTCTGCAGTTTATGCAGAAAGCTATTGCCTGAAGGTAAACCAACCTCTTAGTTCACACTGATGGCCAAAGGGCCAGATCAAGAAGATTTTAACAATGGGTACCTAGCATTTACATCTCTGCAGGATAGTCTTTAGAAATCAGGAGAGAGATTAAAGTCTAGCATTTACCTTTCTCAACCCAAAGACAAGGTCTCGTTAAATCAACATACTTTAAAAATTTAATGACTCACTGTTCTGATCTCTGCAATGCAAATTCAGACGTGTGTTTGTTGGAAAATAGTTCTTACAGTACAAATCTGCGGTATTATCATCTGGGGTTCAAATCTTCACCCTGGATTCTGTTAATAAACTCACTTAATTTGCTTGCTCCAAATTAATTTAACAGATTCTAGGAACATACTTTTGTTAGTGAGGTTACACTTTGAGAACTTCTGGTGTAGAATGATCAGGATCTAGCAATTAGTTAGATATTATTGTACATGTTCTTGAGTAGGAGTGGAGATAAGGAAGAGTTAATCATAAGTGACTCAGATTCTGAGCCTGAGTAAACGATAGAATAGAGATGCTAGTAAAAGAGTTATAGATATGGAAGATACGTTTGGCGTGGATGAAACTATCAAGACAACAGACAATGCAAAAGACAATAATGGAAACAATTACAAATATGGGAAGAGTAAGAGTGAGCTACAAAGAGGTATAGAATCATCAGAGATATAGAAAGAGAACCAGGATTTTGAGGGCCAAGAAGGGAGGAGTGGTCAAAAGTAGCTCTACTGAGAAAAACATAAAAATGCAACGTCAGATAGTTCCAGACCTAGTGAGTACTGAAACCAAGGTTCCCACCTCCACTGCCTTTTTTTGCTGTTTACTGTCCTCATCCAAAAGGTAACATACAAAATGATGACCCTAGAGGCAGCTTAAGCTTTTTAGTGCAAAAAAGAGAGAGATTTTTGTCTTTCATATTCCACTTACTAATGAAATAGGATGATTAACATATGACAGAAAGATTTTCAGTTTTGAGGGTTGAAACAAAAGGGTTTTTAATTTGGTCACAAGTTCACAAGAAAGTCAATAAACCAGAAAAGGGCAGAACATCAGTGCTTAAGGAATTAAGCCACTAACTTTGCTAAGAATTTACAATGTGGGGCCTCCCCGGTGGCGCAGCGGTTGGGCTCTGCACTGTGGAGCTGTTGGCCTAGGGCGATGCCGGTTCGACGCCCAGCCAGGGAGAATCCCACATGGTGCGGCAGACCTCTCCTGCCTCGCCCGCTGCTCCCCTCAGCAGTGTATCTCTGATCTGCCTGTTCTGCTCCCCACTCTGTCTCTGGTGAACCCTCTCGCCGCCCCGTGCCTCTGGCCTGTACCCCAGCTTGTATACATAAATAAATAAAAAAAGAAATTCTTAAAAAAAAATAAAGAATTTACAATGTGGGCCTCCCTGGTGGCGCAATGGGTTAAGCGCAGCACTGTGGAGCTGTAGGTGGCTGCAGAGCAAGTTTGATGCCCAGCGGGGGAGATACCCACATGGTGCAGCAGACCTCTCCTGTCTCCCCTGGCCTGCTGCTCCCCTCAGCAGTGTTCTTCAGTCAATCCGCCTGTTCTGCTCCCCACTCTGTCTCTGGTGAACCCTCTCATTACCCCATATCTCTGGCCTGCACCCCAGCTTGTATTAAAAAATAAAATAAATCTTCTTTTAAAAAAAGAATTTACAATGAACTAGTTACTGTTCTAAGTGCTTTTCTTCCCTTCCTAATCAGAGCGCTGCTCACAGAATCTGTAGTTTAACAAGAGATCCAGGTGACAATCAGAGTTTGGGAACTCTCCATCAACTTAATGCTAAGATATTGGGGCTATGATGAGGTAACTAAGTTACAAGAAGGTGAAAACATTTGTTCCAAGTCAGAAAGGAAGGAGCAGAGCAAAGACACAAACCAGCAAACTTAGATCCATAGAGGCTGATTTAAATTGTATTGTGCCAACTCTCAAGAAATTCTTAATATGGGGCCTCCCTGGTGGTGCAGGGGTTAAAGTCTGAGCACTGTCAAGCTATCACCAGTCTCTGCAACCTGAGTTCATTCTGTTACAGGGCAGCCCCAATATAAAATGGGGTGGCTGACTGTGGGTCCTCACCAGGGCACTTAAAAGGGACTTGTAAGACTCAACTGCAGGCACACACAATAAAATTAATAAAGGGTTTATTTACAAAAGGAGGGGAAATAAAAAAGAACAACTCAAGGGAAAAAAAGAAGAAAGATAATAAGTTGGTGAATGCATCCCACGAGTTCCACTGAACTAGAATCCCAAGGGTGCACTAAAACCCGGCGAATAGCCGTGAGACCCCCAAAGCCCATATGTCTGATTATATACGAAACTTGGTTGCTTAACTCCACCTTCAGTTCCCAGAAATCCTCCCTTCGTTGATAATGACATTATGGGATTTGTAGTCCTTGGTGTCTTGGATTGCTTTGGTCTGAGGTGTGGATGAGGTCAGTAAAAACCTATCTGTGGAGTTTGTTCAGGACTTCCTTTCTCCCCCAACAATTCCAGGTGATCCCCTGCCAGGGAGCTGACCCACATGGCGTGGCAGATCTCTCCTGTCTCGCCCACTGCTCCCCTCAACAGAGTGTTTCAGTCAATCTGCCTGTTCTGCTCCCCACTCTGTCTTTGGTGAGTCCTCTCAAACTCCTACACCGCTGGCCTAGACCCCAGTTCTTATATACATAAATAAATAAAAATAAATCTTAAAGAAAAGAAATTCTTAATATGGCCCTCAGCCACTGTACCATTGTGAGCTATAATTGTCATCCTGGGACTTTTGCTCAATAAATCTAAGGTACGACGACCTCCCTATCCTACTGTTTCTTCTAGCGTCTTACCCATTCTTGCATGTTAAGTCCCTGCCACCTTTCAGATCTCAGCTCACAGTCACAGTCTCAATGTCCTTTCTGGGCCTCCTTGGTGGTACAAGGGGTTAAGTCTAAGCACTATCAAGCTATCACCAGCCAGTGCAGCATGAGTTTGGTCCCATGCCAGAGAGCTAACCTACATGGCACAGCAGACCTCTCCTGTCTCACCCGCTGCTCCCCTCAGCAGTGTGCTTCAGTCGATCTGCCTGTTCTGCTCCCCACTCTGTCTCTGGTGAATTCTCTCAACCCCACACCTTTGGCCTACACCCCAGTTCTTGTATGCACAAATAAATAAATCTTTTTTAAAAATGTCATTTCTAACATCCCAAGATTATAATCCACTCTTATTGCACTGTGCAATTTTCCTTCATGATAATTTGTAATGATGATTTTGTCTTTTTTCACTAGTACCAAGGTTTTGGAGGGCAAGCCCCACCTCCTTTTTAATTCCTCACTGAATCCCCAGAGCCCCACACAGTGCCTGGCACATAGCAGACACAATGTTTCCCGAAGGAATGTGTGTTTGATGGCTTTTGAATCTCTGTACATTGTACCCACATTAAAATGACCTTCAGTGACAAGCAGAACTGAATGTGCTCTCCTCCCTTCATGTAACTAGGAGACCTGGTGAAATGAGAGAACAGACCTGAATATTCAAAGGAAAAGAAACCACTGAGTCTGAACTCCAAGCTTCCAGTCAAGCCTCCATCTGTCATGATGAACACAAGGAGCTTCTTTTAGAACCTCCTGAAGCTGTGTGAACCCTTTAGACATGTTTTGCGCTCTAGAACCCAGAGTCCATACTCTGCCTTTAGCCTTTAAAGATAGCAAAAGAAAGCTGGAGTAGCCCTGTGAGGCCTTTCCAAGTTGGGAGGAGGGTTCTGGAGGAAAAACATTGGCTGTTCTAACACACATCATGTAACTAAACAGTCCATTCATTTTGAATCCTACTCATCAGGTACCTTTCAGAAGCCCTGAATTTCCCCCGAAAGACAGAGAATACGCCTTGATTTCAATGAATGGCTCTGCCATAATAATCTTGTCTGAGAAAGACACGGATTGCAATGCCACTTTAAAAATACACTTCACCATAATTTTATGTTTAATTTTCCCCAAATACTCTTGCTCCTATGTATAGTTCCTATACCTTGTCTTCTCATATAATATTAACATAATTAAGCTAACTAGGGCTTAATGTTGCTACTATTGTGAAATAACTGCAAAGGGGCTTGAGAAAAATGCTGCTGATTTTTTTTCTGTTAAAGAGATGATTAGATTTAATTTCAACATTTTGGGAAAATATTGAGTGACAGCAATCAACTTTAAGCCAGGTGACAGATCCAACTCCAGATGACAGGGATGAATTTCTCAGTATGCAATATCTACTTGATAATTCTCCAGATTTTTCTACAATGCCTCTATCACAGGCCTAAAATATGTTGACAGGCTAGATGACTCAATTTTATTATGGTGTTTTGATCTAAACTGACACCTGTTACTTTAAACACAAGCTGTGAGTGAAGAATACTGAAGCCAACCTTGAGCCTTAGACCTGAGCTTCTCAAGTGGATTTGGATCACTTAGAAAGTTTATTAAAATGCAGATTTTGGTCAGTAGGTCTGTGGTAAAACCTGGGGAGTATTGATTTCGAACAAGCTCCCATGTGATGCTGATACTGCAGGTTTGTGAGCAACACAAACGTGCAATTAATTTGTGGCTTATAATGTCACCTGGCACACTATTGAATTAAGTCAGAAGCATGGCCTAAATGTTTCTATATGCCAGGACTTTTATGAATGCAACCCCATCCACCAGCACACTGGCAGAAATTATCTGGAGAAATGAGTCACTCTGATGACTCTACCCTGGGGATGGGGTCCAGTAAATCTGTTTGACTAAGTTAGGGAAGCGACAGACCTAGAGCTGTCTTATGCAAATGGAGAATCTTGGAATTTCCAGATTTCTTCTTTAAACATGTTTATATTGGGAAAGTGTAGAAATGCCTGGATATACCTAGTACAGGTTTGAGCATATACTGATCAACTCCAAAACTTAATTAGAAGCAATGTGGCCCAAAAATGGTGCAATAGCTAATGGGTTAAAATGCAGATTATTCTCCATATAGAATATAGGTTGAAATCACTACATAATAGCTTGTTTCAGTTACAATAATGTTGAAGATAAAGCAAAAATTTGGTGGGGGTAATTATTGCCTAAAGAGGCAGGAAAGGCAAATAAGTGGTTCTTTTTGAAGGGATAGCCTTAGATCTTCCTACCTCCATCATTTATATGTGTTTCTGTCTTCTCACTCCCAAGCCCTTGGTGTCCTGGATTCCTGAGGAAACCTCCATCAGCTCAGCTGAGAAAAAGGAAATGGGAAAAATGGAGAGAACCATTGCTGATATTTTAACTTTCCCTTGAATTCTAAAAAAAATGGAAAAAGGCAAAATAAATAATCATGAAAATTATTTAATTTTGTTTAAAGTTGGTCTTCGTTGAAGTCAAAGAGCAGGATCTATGTCTCAATACTAAGCAAGCCAGACTTCTGCTCACTGGGAGCTCTAAAAAATCCAATTAATGAAATTATCCTGATATGGTAGCTAGGAAACAGGTACAACTACTTAGTTAGGGCACTGTTATTAACAAAGTTTAAAATCAGAGTTCAAATCTAATCAAGAAATCCACTTTAGAGAGAAGATATTCTAGAATATATTCCCAAATCCACTGTAATGATAGAAGGAGGAACATGACAGAAGAACTCCAGAACTTCACTTGCCGACAAGAAATCTGGCAACAGCCTGGCCTGGTTCTGTCATTTTACACATGAAGAAGCTGAAGCAGAGACTGGTGATAGGACTTGTCTAACATTACACAACTAGTTTTTAAAGAAGTGGACTTAGAACTTTGCTCTCCTGTTTATTTCTCACACTAGGGCCCGACTGCACTTCCCCATGCTGTCTCATCCATGTGTCTCCTCATGACAATTTGAGACAGAAATACCCCAGCTTTTCTGGCACAGAATCCCCGAGTTAAGAGACCTGGGCCTTATTACATGCTTCTACTTGTGTCTAACCCTAGAGCCTCACCCATTTGTTCTGAGTTGATGTGAAATGCTATTAAAGGCGAAATCATTTTTTCAGTGAGGAATTTGTCAACCTCTTTGTGACAGGTTCTTTGTTAGGTAGATGGTGGGAGTTTGCCTGACCTGGAAGCTTCTCTCCCATATAGGTGAATAGGGGAAGTAATGCTCCTTCCTTCCTTATGGGTTGCTGAAGTGATTGAGGAAAAGGAGGAATACGAAGGTTCCACAGTGGATAGTGTCTTTTAAGATGGATTTGAGAAGGCTTAGGAAGTATGGCTCTAGTTATCTCTTAGTAAAAACAAAACAAGTTGTTAGAAAGAATCGTGCAGGATATGACGAGATCTACTAGAGTTCTGTGGATAAGAATATAAATTTCAGCGACAGACAGACCTGGATTTAAATTCTATCTCCAAGATACACTACTTTAGGGACCACACAGAGGTCACTTAACCTCCTGGTCTTTCTTAGTTTGCCTTGCTATAAACTGGGAACAAAATTACTCTTCCTGGCTCATAGACTTCTAAAAACGGCATGCTGTGTACTAAACACCAGCACTGAGAACATAAAATAAGCAAGGGGAATATACAATGTAAACAATATAAATAACAATTAAAAAAAAGCATTTAAAAAAGTAGCAATGTTTTCCTCTATGGAAAGATAGAATCAGAAGGTAAATTTAAATAAAAATATCAGAGAAGATCCTGATATGAATGTTTTATGAGGTTTCAGAATAAATTAGGAAAAAAGTCTATGGAATAATTTTTCATGGAAATCTCTAAAATAATTTTGTTTTTCACTTTCCATGGTAGTTTAAGTCACCTTCCCATTGAGATTGGAACTAAATACATTAATATCTGGCAGATGTACCTAAAATACAGCCAAAGAAACACTGTCTTTGGTTAAAAATCAATTTAGTCTTTCCTTGCATCTAATCTTAAATGTAGTGCAGTGAGATGCATACACTTCACTTTCAGTGTCTAGCAGAAGTGCGTATTAAGGGAATTTAATGGGAAGGACAGTCTGCTGGGGAATCACATCTGTTTCAAACCTTTCTCACCATTTGTCATGGATATATTTGTCTATTTCGTCTTTACCTATGCCTTTTACTGTAGCCAAAATGAAAAAGTAAGGACATATGGGATTGTTACTCTCTTGGAACTAGTCAAATATAAAGTAAGGTCATAATGGCCTAACAGAAGCAAAGAACTATTTCCTGTAACCATCAGAACCTCTTGAGTTATAATGAAACATTTCTTGAGATCCAGAGAAGTTTCATTTTAATCAAGAGACTGATTTCAACAATGTTATATATTTAACTTAAAAATGCAGTCTAGTTATGTTGCATAAGCTTATATAATATGTATGTTTTACTAGGTAAAAAGAAAAATCACAAATTATTGTGTTCAAAGCACTTTATAGAAATCTGAAAAATGCAGAAAATACCTTTAAAATAAAAAAAAGCTTGCCACAGAGGTTTGAAAAGGGATGATAATCTTGCCATATCACAGTATAAATGTACAAGTTAATCAATACAATAATCAATGAGTGTTTGTTGGAATACTACTTATGCAGAACTAGAGAGATTGGGGTATGGGAAGGTGGATAGTACGGAGGAATATAAGGTACAACTTTTGTGCCTTATTAGGATGCAATAATATGACAATTATAATGACAGGCACACATCACTTCTCCGCCTTTTGACTAAGATCAAGTATAATGACAGGCACAATTATAAATTTCATAGTATATAGACCTAGGTCTTTCAGATTTTGGCACCTGTTCTGCAAAGGTCTTAAAAACATGTATACATTTCCTTTCTTCTGTAGTATTCTAAACTAACTCCTTTTTTTTTTTTTTTCCTTCATGCCAGTTTTATCAGAGCTTCTGTTTGGAATTCTATACCAGACAACTTTCTGTATCCCAGCTTGTAAGGATCACCTTGTCGAGATAATCATGTTTATCAGAAGTTCTAAACCTTTCTGTGCTCATAACTAGTTGGGTGTCATAACAATAGATGGAAGATGCCCTTCTGGGTGTCATAACTGAAGTTTCTGAACACTCATTTCTGTCATCAGTGTTTACACATCTTCAGATTATTTACAAGCACTGATCCACTCTTTCTTTCTTGTCAAGAGATTACCGATTCTTTCTCAGATTATCCAACCAGTGCTATTTATTTTGCACTTCTTCCTAAACTCTTGATTCTCTGCCCACAATATCACCTTCTAGCTCTATCATTGTTTATATTGGCCCGAAGTGGGAAGAGTGGTGACCCAAGTATGACCAAGGGAAGAAAATGAAATCAGAGGCCAAAATATGTACATATAAAATTTCTTTCTAATCTCATATAACTGAAATTCCCAAATATTAGCATGTATCAACATCATAGGGAGACTCTTTGAGAACCACTGCCACATATAACCTAAATTATTTCCACATAACCAATAAAGGCCCTCTCACTCTGTCCTGTGCCAGGAAGTTGTTAACCTGGAAGTCCTTGGAGACCCTTTAATAAGGATTCTAGGAATCCATGGTAACCCACACACTCTGTATTATATTAGCATGTACAAGATTACATACAGATTGCTCTCAGAAGACATAGTTTTAGGATCCTCCACTGATGCATGCAAAGAGTCAAGTCAACACATTTGAAGAGATACTGATTAGGATGTAGCAGAATAAGAGCTTTATAATTAATGATCATTTGTGTAACACTCCTGTTCCTTTCATGTATTTTTTTACTTCATTGACCTTTGTAATCAATTACTGCATTATTTTATGATTATTCACTAACTCTCACAAAGGTGTAGATCAACCAATCAGACAAAGACTTTAGACAGAGCACCTATTATAGGCCTGGCATGCTGTTGGCTCAATGGTGGACCCAAAGATTATAAAGTCCCTGCTTGCAGATACCTCTCGTAGGGACATTGACATCTACTACTTTTAAGAACCATGAGAGTGAAAACCTTGCTTTTCTTGTGCCAAACTCCATTTTGTGTGTCTAGAAGGGTACCTAGGAAGTCATAGGAACTCAACCAATGATTATGAAATGAATGAATTAAAGAACTAATGGCTCTGTACTGAACATGTGATGACATTGCCAGATAAACAAAATGTCCTCAGTGGTTAACTGGACAAAGTCCTTATACATGGACTTTGAGAGCTCTGCTGAGTAAGGAAATAAGAGACCCAACCAATAATGTGTGTTAACGACCTGCAAACCAGCCTTGGTAGGGTATACAAACTAGAGTTTAAATATGACACACTTGCAGATCTTCATACCAGATATTTGGCCTAGGAAAGAACTCAGTCAAAAGCACCCAAAAACCAGGCTAGGAAGATCACCACACCGCCACATCTTTCTCCTTAACAAGTAACAAAGTTGACAGCAAGAGAGTCAGGAAACTAAATGTATGAGCCCATCCTCAAAAATTCATCATGCGCCCTTCAATAACTGGGAAACAGGCAAGCCCTTACCTAGATTTCAAGCTGATGAATCATCTGTCTGGTTTCACTCAACCTTGAGGGGTTGCTCAGCTTTGTAAATCTGAAACCCTGTCAGCCTCCAGATGCATTTAAACAAGGACAGTGTGTTGAAAGGAGGCAGGTTATGAAGTTCCCTGAGGAATCCCTATTTTCTAAGTGCATTCAATCCTCCTTCAATTCAGGAAAATAAGTCTTTTTTGGCTCAGAAAACCTGAGAAAGTTGTTTTTAAATTAGGTATAGATGTTGACTATGTCAAATAAATAAATAAAGTATTAATGATTTCCTCAGCCATCCATTTATTGAAACTGAGGTTCCTTCTATTCTATAATCTCCGCAGAAGGGCATATACACACACAGCCTCATACACATCAGAAGAAAGAAAATTCCTCTTCTTGGGAAACACCTGTCTTGGGAGTTCTTGGTTCTACAGCTTCTGAGCATGCACAGGGTCGAGCATACAAATGGTGCAGTGACTCTTTTGGAAGTCACATTTGTCCCTGAAACTTCAGTCACCTGGAGAATGCATGCCTCACTGCCTGCAACCGTTCAACCCTGACTGTGTAGAATGAGTTTAAAAATCTCATTTGAACAACAAAATTTGCATTGAGAATTTAAAAAACACAATATATTTAATGCTGAAATAATCATTCTTTGCAATTTTTGCTGACTGTGGAATTTTGTGTTTTGGGTTTTTTTTTGTTTGTTTTTTGTTTTTGTTTTTTTTGGGGTCTATCGAGTTGTTAAAATAAACCTGCTTTGGTTTGGATGTTTTTGAGGGGAAGAAAGATAAAAGAATTCAGCAAACTGGTACATCACTTAGCTGCACACTCCCATTTTTACATGTAGAAAATTTCTGCTTCTTTTGCTATGCAAACACAGACAATTCCTGGAATCCCTACTACATTCATACTCACTGCTTTCAGACATATACACATACTTGAACCAAAACACAAACTCCCTACATGTTAAAATCAAGCCAGGCTGAAGATGTAAATAGGTGGATATGGCACCAGGTGGATGTGTAATCAGTAATAAGAAATACATCGAGCCCCATTATGAAAAGAAATCCCCCAAATTGTTCAGGATTCCCCCTCCCCCTTCCATCACTGATTTATTAACCCTGAACAAAGATGTAATTGCAGGGTCTCAGAAGCAACTTTTTCTTTTTCTTTTTTTTTTCATTTTTTTTCATTTTGTTTGTTTGTTTTTGGCTTTGAATTTCTTAATATCTAGTTGTACCATTCATCGCCTGTTTTCTTCACTTAGTTGCCCGTCTTATCCCCCCCAAAATGAAAGAAGCATCAGCTTCTGAATCTTAAGGATGAGACCTCTGCATTTTCTTTGCTTGTTTAGGGCAAGAAATGAAGTGCTGCCTCTTTAATTGGCAGAAGCATGCAGGAGGAGCATACCTTTAATTTAGTGTTGGGATACCTCACTTGCACCCTGGCTGTTGTCTTATTGGAGACGGCAGCCTGCCTGAGATCCTCTAGCACTGAAATAATATCATCCAGCACGCATTTCTTATCCTGATTTCTCAACACACACAGATGGGAAAAAGTATAATTATAGCCCTTGTGGTTCACCTTCATTTCCAGCACGGCACGGTGGGTCTGCAGGATCCCCTCAGCCTGGAGCAAAATATTGTCCCCTGGTGGGGAGAGGAGGATCACCCTGCCATACCTCCCAGGGGTGTGTAAGTCCGAATAGAGCTGGCTTTTGGACTGGTCCAGGGGGAAAAGGCTGCTGGCCAGGCTGCGCTCGATCTTGGCCAGGCTGTGGCTGGGAGCGACCAGGCGCTCCAGGTCGCCCTCGGGCTGGAAGCGGTTGAGCGCGCTGAGGCCGAAGGTGATGGTCAGGACTGCGGGCACGGTGAGGAAAAAGACCGGGTGCCGGCTCACGCACAAGCCCAGCCTGTGGCAGAACGACTGGAGCCCTCTGCGAAGCACCTGCCGCAGCATCCTCCACCAGATCCAGCTCGCAGGCGCTCCCGGCCGTCTTAAAAAGCACATGTGACATGTGTAAGCGCCGGGCTACCCCTACTGCCCCAGCCCACCCCCTCCGGGCCAGTCCCCCTCCCCACCGCTGTCACCTCCCCACCCCCTCCGTGCTCACCCCCAACCACTCCTCCGGGTCTTTCCCCCGCCCCACCTCCATGCGCTCCTACTACTCTTTCAAACACTGCAGCAAGTTGCAGCAAGGCGGGCAAATATCGACAGCGCGCGTGGGGGCGGGCGGCGGGAGCTGCGGGGGCCCCGCGAGGCCCACCCCCTCCCCGGCCTCCCCGCGCCCTCGCCGCCTCCCGCGCCCCCTCTCACCGCATGAGCAGCGTTCACTCGGTCTGGCCCTTCATCTCGGTGCTGCAGTCCCCCGGCCTCCCTCGCTGGAGGTGGTTCCGTGCGGAGCGTCCCACAGATGTGGATTTCCTCTCCGTCCTGGTGGGGTTCGGTGCCTAACTGGAACCATGTGCCTCGGTGTTGTAAGAAGCAGACATGTGCCCCATAAGGCGGCGGGGGGAGGGGGGAAGTGGAGGAGGGAGAAGGGCGGGAGCTGGTGAGGGGGGGCAGCTAAGCTTTTCTTTTTTTAAGATGCTCACAGTTATTTTTAGAGTTTTGTTTTCCCTCTTCCCTCCCCGCTGGAGTGAATGGAAGAGGAAATGGGTGAGAGCGCCGCTGGCCCATTGGAGCTGGGGCAATTAGAGCCCAAGAAGGGGGAGGGGGCGGGAAGGGAGGGACCTGGGGCTCCTGGAGACAGGCAGTTTTTTTGCCCCTTAGTTTTCTCGGTGTCCTGAAATTCTGCTTTCCTGCTGAATAAAGGCGGAGAGGATGATGCTGCATTTTTAACATACCACAAAGAAAGCAAGGGATTTCCTTGCAACACCTTCCATGCTGTCGTTCCACAGACTGCTAGAGACCCCATTTACTGGTGGTGTGTTGGGGCTCTAGGCATCCCTTCCTTCCTTTTTCTGGTGATTGGAGAGGAATCATTTGCCAATAGTTGTTGCCTGTGGCTAGGGGTGTGTGTGTGTGTGTGTGTGTGTAAAATGAGTATCCCTAGACAATGTGTGGTTTCCATAAAAGGTTACATTCACTTTCTGTAGTTTTGGAGTTTAGAACAAAAAGTTCTTAAAACTGGCTTTGATACGGCCCCCCACCTCCGTCCCCGCCATTATATCCTTGTATCCACCCAAGACTGTTTCTGGACATGGCTTATTCTGAGATGATATGAACTGAGAAGTTACCTGATTTACTCCTGTGAGAGGAATTCCAGAAACAAACACTTTGGGACACCCATCACATCGGTTTGCCTGGATAAAGAGGACAGAATGAGTAGGTAAAACACACTGGAGCCACATACTGTGTAAAACAATGATGCTCCTTCCTCATATAGGAACAAAAAATTCCCAACAGTACAGTTCCCCCCTAAGTAGCCAAAAGTGTGAAGGTGAAGAGCTTTCACTTGCAGATCAGACCAAATTCAAAAACCTTAGCATTAAAAATGAAGTGTGTGTGTGTGTGTGTGTGTGTGTGTGTGTGTGTGTGTGTGTGCTTTACATTTACTTGTTGGTGATTTACACTTTTGTGTTCTGGAAGGCGTATGAAGAAATCTTGACAAATTTTCGAGTTTGGTTGTGAACTGAAGACCTGCTTTCCAAAGTTTTCTGTTCTTTTTGCGTTGACTTCAGAGAGAAGATTGTGGTTCAAGGGATGATTCATTCACATTTTCTTAATAACTGTGAAAAGGCCCATTCTTCATCATATGCTTAGAGATGTATACATCTATGCATACAAAAAAGCTGACAGACTCATCCTCCATTAGATGCCTTCTATTTCTGCTAGTGGAATCGATTCTTCAGTTACCAGAGTGAAGATTCAGCAGAGTTCAGAAACAGGGGCAATGCTTAAGGGCAATAATTTAAAGGGTGATGCTAGCTGAGTTAAATAAGTCAAAAAGAAAAAAAAAGTATTGGATAGTTTCACTTATAGGAGGAATATATGGGAACCAAATAAAGGATCAAGAAAACAATAGTAATGAAAAAAATAGCAAGCAACTATAAATTAGAGATATTCTGCAGGGAAGTGGGGGGAGAAGGATCAAAACAGAGGGTGGGAAGAGCAAAAGGGACTATGGTGATGGTTCATGGGTTACTTGGTGGTGGGAATTTTGTGGGAACTACACCAGAGGAGAAATCAAGCGTTGTACAGAAATGAATAATGATGCATTATATACACACAAATATATACACATATGTAGACGTATAAATATATTTACATATATACACATGTGTGTGTGGGGGGTGTTGCTGTATGGAAGACCAAAGGAATTTTTTTTAAAGAATTGAAAGTGATCCTGTTCAGTTTGAGTTCCTATTAAGGGCAGGAGTAGCTTCTATAATATTCCTGATGGTTCTCCACTCAGTATATGTTACAAAATTCTCCACATCTAAGAACACATTTATTTTTCTAGGAAACTCAGTCTATTGTTAAACAGTCACCTTTCCTTGTGTGTAGCTGAAACTTGACTCCTTGCAATTAGAGTTCTCTTTGTATCCAACTGTCAGATCTTCATGTCATTTTATATAATGTATTCTATTCACACCACATGATATGAAGTAGATTTGGCTATGTAGAAAAGAAATTATGTATCATCCATTTTCTACATCCTCATTATACTAAGTATATTTGATCATATTTCTACATGATAATTTGTAAGAAATTGTCTTGTTTTGCAAAATATAGAATGAAAGATTTCAGGAATACACAGTGTTGAGCAAATTATCTACTCCATTTTGTAAGTAAGTACCCTAAAAATTAAAGAGATTAATTTGCTTCAAGGCCATATACAGAGTTATTTACAAAGTGGAGATCACTTGTTCCTCTGTTAAACCTTTCCATTTCCTACAGTGTCCTCCCCAGTAAATCCAGCGGAATTAGAGAATAATAAAGACACCAATAGACCACTCAGAAAATAATGACTGATACATCCCTAAGATGAAGTACTGAGATGTATTATATAAACCATGTTATAGAATCATAATGACATGAAAATACATTCACCAAACTTCAAGTGAAAAAATTACTGTATGAAACCACTTGGAAAAAAGTAACAGCGAACAATGATGAAATCTTCATTAAAATTTTCTTTTACTGCTAGATGATTATATTATGAGGTACTTTTTTAAATAAAAAAAAATTTTCAGAAGATTTTAGATGGTAGAAAAGTTGAGAAGATAGTACATAGAAAGTACTTACACACCACACCCAGCCCTCAATTATTATGACACATTTGTTATAATTTGTGAACCAATATTGATACATCCATATGATATAACCAAGGGTCCATGCTTTATTTAGATTATCTTGGTTTTTACTAATTTCCTTTTGTGTTTCAGGTTCCCATCCAGGATACCACATCCCATTTAGTCATCATGTCACCTTAGGCACCTTTTGGCTGTGACAGTTTTGCAGACATTTCTTGTTTTTGATGACCTTGATACTTTCAAGAATTACTGGTCAGTTATTTTGTAGAATGTCGCTCAGGTGGGAACTGATGTTTTTCTCATGATCAGACTGGGGTTCAGAGTTTAGGGGAGGAAGATCACAGAGGTGGAATGCCATTTTCATTATATCATATCCAGAGTACATTTTATCAACAAGATTTATCACTGTTGCAGTGAACCTTGACCTGCCTGAAGTAGTGTTTGTCAGGTGTCTCCACTGCATAGCGACTCTTCCCCCACCTCTTTTCCCTACTCTCCTCTTGGGAAGAAATTTCCAGTGTACAGCCTATATTAAGTTGAAGTTTGCATAAGTAAATTCTTTTTTTAAAATATTTATTTATTTATGCATAAAGAGCTGGGGTGTAGGCCAGAGGTGTGGGGGGTGGTGAGAGAATTCACCAGAGACAGAGTGGGGAGCAGAATAGGCAGACTTACTGAAATACACTGCTGAGGGGAGCAGTGGGCCAGAGACAGAGAGGTCTGCTGCACCATGTGGGAAGCTCCCTGGCCTGGGATGGAACTCCTGCTGCAGTGGCTGCAGATAGCTTCACAGTGCTGCGACTTAACCTCTTGAGCCACTAGGGAGGCCCCTGTATAAGTAAATGCTTATATATGGCAATATTTGTCCTATTCTGTTCTATCCTATTTTATTCTTTATATCAGTAAGGACTCATGGATCTATCTAGATATTTCTTTTGTATTTAGGGTTATAATCTAAATCTGCATTGTTTACTTTGTTACTCAAATTGTTCCAACTTTGGTCATTAGGAGGTCTTTTCCATTAGCTTCTGTAACCCTTTAAAATAGCCCATTATTTGGGCGTGCTTTTACAATGTTCCATACTTTCAGGTATTATAGGATATCCCAGTATCATCTTACCTCTTTTCTACCCTGCTTCTAGAAGCAGCCATTTTTCCAAGGGGCCCTGGTTCATTTAATTGAAGAATGGTGTTAGAAACAAAGATCTGTGTGTTCTGTGTGCTGTTTTGCTATTGGGGTGTTACTATTTTTATGCCCTCTCAGCTGACAGCAAGGAAAAAAAAAGGAAATATAATAATCTGTGTATATGTGTATCTAGAAATAGTTGTTTTTGTGACTGTGTGTGTCTATGTTAATGTAAATATGAGCCTACCCTTGCCTCCAATCATAATCTGTGGCTCTGTGGATCATGGTACTCTCTCCACATGCTTGCCTAACACCACATCCACCAATGAGAAACTGGCTCTGTGGGTGATTTCAGAATCACTTTTCTATCATGAAAATGTGTGTATTTTTTATTTTAAAAATTGTTTAAGGGAAAGAAGAAAAGGATGTTTCTTTAATTCTGATACCGTAAAAAGCTAATGTTAAATGCTATTATGGGTTCATTAGGAAGACAAATTTTATGCCTAAAAGAAAGAAACTGTTAGCAATATTCCAGATCAACCTACAGAAAGTTAATTTGCACTAAACATCAGAGGATATCACCTTATAAATCCGATTTAAAATAAAGCTTAACATAAAAGCGCTGTACTTGTAGGCCAGTCAGTAACTATCTGTGCTGTTTAGTTTATATAAGATTTGTTTTTTCTGATAAAGATTTGTCAATATCAGTTTTCAATACTTGGAACCAAGTTGGAGTTTATTTGTTTATACTTTTTCAGGATAGAACAACAAAATAATATAAACTTGGACACAGAGCATCTTTGTTCTAGGCTAGTTCCACAAGTTATTTGCTAGGTGTGTTGGACAATTCTTTGATCTCCAGATTCCTCATTCATTAACTTGGATGACATTAAAACATTTGTTAGTTCATTCATCACTGTTCACTAAAGCTGCTGTAACTCTATTGTATTAATTAATGCTGTTATGCTAACAATTTCAACAAAACTTTAAAACTCAATAGTAAATAATAAAAATTTATGTTTTGTTTATATCTTGTCTATTAGAGATAGAAGGTACAGATACTTTTCTGGAAATGATAGAACACAAAGGACATGATTCCTTAAGTCATTCATTTACCTTTAATTCATCAGGCTTTTAAGGTCATTCCTGAAGACACTTCCTAAACAGTCAGGTAAAAAAGGGAGGGATCCCGGAGAAGCACATTTGGGAGATTTTTATGGCTTTGTCTGGAAACTGGCATGTATCACTTCCTCTTATATTCCTTGATTAGAACTTAATCAAAAGAGAAGCTATTAACATAGTTTAACTGTGTGGTTAGGAAATAAAAGGGATGAGTTTGATGATCAGGTGGCAAACTCTCTCACCTTCTTGGATTCTCTTGCCCTGTTTACCCCAAGTTTCTATTAATACGTACAAGGCAAACATCTGATGTCTTTTTCTTATTTCACATAGGACTCTTTATTCTGCCATTGCCAACTCCAGCAATGCTTTGGGACTTTAAAAAAAAAATGCCCCTTGACTTCCTTTTACGTTGGTTTTGAGGAGTTTGCATTGGGGTACAGTTGAGAGATGAAGTTTTAGAGATAATTTTGGTTTATCATTTTGAAAACTTTCAGTTGCAATTGGACATTATATAGTATGCTATTTAATAATAGCAATATATTATAACATTACAGATTATAAATAAATATATTTAAATAATAATGACATTTGTAATCTCATATAACAAGATATGCAGAAGAATGGCAAGTATAGAGGTGGTAATTGAGAATTTCAAGAGTTACATTAACACTCCTCATCTTTTTCTTCATTTCACTTCATCCATCCCCAAAACTTGAGTTGTATACTCGTACTTATTCCGAGGACAGCACAAACAGAGGAAGTATCCTGAGGAAGAAGAAGCTGCCTCTTTCTGACTCTTCTATGAGGGGAGAAACTTTTCCTAGAAGACCCCCCAAGGAATTTCCTCTTAAGTCTCATTTTCCAAGCCCATGTCTAAATCAATCACTGGTGAGAATGATAATGCAGTAATTGGCTTAGACCAGTCTGGACTCATGCTGGGGCTGGGAATGGGGCCAGCCTCCTCTCTGAGCACATTGCAATGTGGGAGTTTATGTAGGATTCATTTTGTTAGTCTGTTTTGTTTTATTTTGTTTGAAGCAAAAGTTCTTTAGGAAAAATCATAGTGTGATGACAGGGATGTTTGGATTTGGGATAGTTGACACTACCCTTGGTGCTGAGTTTTTCTGTATGAAGCAACTTCATTTATAGAGACAATCTTTTCTGAAAGAAAAATAGAGCTAAAATTTGAAAAAGTGTTTTTTCTGATTTGTAAATTTATTTATGTTAAAAAGCTTTATAATGTTACCTAATAGAAGTTTAGTGACATTTTAAATTATCTTTTTCAATAGGTTACAAATATGGGAGTATTATTCTTCTCGAAAGTCTGCACTCTCTGATCACCATATACATATGGAATGGATGGCTAAAGTGAGGATTCCATGCAAACATCTTAATTTATAAGAAATTTAGAATTAATTGATGACTTAAAAACATCATATATAAGATTGTGCATCAAATGTCACTTACAGTTTCAGTCTTATTGCCATGTAGTCACCTGTATGCTTAAAAACTAAAGTAAAGTCCATTCTCATCATATGGTAAAATAGCCACACTATATTTTCAAAATAGGAGGGCAAAAGGTGTGGACCTCCACTTTTATATCATCTATAAATAAATCATTAGTAATGATAATCAACTGAATTTTTGTTATTTTTTTCCTATGGTGGAACATCGATAAAATTCTGGAAGATTTAGGCAACCAAAGTTCTGATTTTTGTCTTAACATTTAATTAAATTCCCCTCCTATTTTATCACCTCGGTCAAACTATTCCATAAACTAGTACATGTAACTGGGGCTTGTACTATAAACTAGTACAAAGTAATAGAATTCGTATCTATAAACGAATACCAAGTAAATAGAATTGAACTTCATTAGGCCATAGTTCACGTTCCCTTCAGCTATGATTCCATGATCTTTTAGAACCTGAGTTCAGGAATTTCGTTTACTAGCTTTGCTCCTCTTAACAAGAGCAACCTCTGATTCCCTATTCAAATCCCTTTCTTGGTTACTATTTGCACAATGTCAAACACTGAGTCTTGAAGGTTGATAGTGGCCGGTCACATAAGGAGAAGGTAGGCTCTGGTATTGGTCTAGAAAAAGATAGCTAAAGGCTGGAAAAATACTTGGAATATTGTGGCTGCAGGGGAATAGCTGGACCAAAGAATAAATACTTCCTGCCAAAATACAGAGCAGAGTCTTACTGGATCAATGCACAAAGATGACATGCTGCTATGTACACATTTGATTTTCAGTCATTTAAATAAACATTTTCTAATTTGGGAGGAAGTAGGTCACTTTTTAAAAAATTGTTTTCAATTCAATTTTTTTCCTTCTTAAATCCAGATGTAATAAGGGACAATCAGTTTACCCTACAAAAAAGAACAATTTCTTACATTTTCCCTTCCCTTCTTTCTTCCCCCACGTAACCTTCCAATAGATTTTTTTTCAAATGTTCCTAGCAATGACTTCTTCAAATTATCCCTTAAAAAAAGACAAAATAACTCTCTCTTCAGAATAAGCTTAGTAGTCTTTCATTCATATTTTTTGCAATGAAGTTGGACATTTACAAAAAGAAAATGTGCTCACATTCAAATTGGGTTATCAGTTATTAAAATGGGATTTAGTGGTGTTACGCATCTGGAGAGAAACATGCTCATTAATTACTATGCTCATTCATTTTAGGCATGGCCTACCAAATGCATCTTATTTGCTGGCAAGACAGTTCTCCCAATCAGATTCAAACAAAGAATTTTTATGAAGCCATTCGTGTAGTGAGGAAGTGAGGATTAGATTCATCACACAAGAACCACTCTAGTGGGGGAGTAGTAGGGATATTGCTTTGTGATAGACCCCACATTTATGGCATCATCAGATAGTAGCATTGGCATCATTATAAACAACCACAGAAGATAAAACCATCCTTCACTCTGGTAACAGCAGTAGGGTAGAGGAGGAAAAAAGATTAAGTTGTGAGCTGTAGATTTGCTGGGTGGATTGGCAGAAAGGGTATGGTTGAACTCAGTATGGCAGAGTAGTTTATCACTGAAATTGTTCAAAATAGCAAACATGATGTTAATAAAAAAAAAAAAAAAAACAGACCAGAAATGACCAGTTTTCATCTCTCTCTAAGCTTTCTACAGCTGTGGCTAATATCGCCTACTCCTGCTCTTTCTCCACACTCGATACACGTCTGCTCCCAGGGCTGGCAAGCGAGACTTCTGGGCGGCTTCACATTCTATACATTCAGTACATACTCTGCTGAAAAGATCTGGGTAGACTTGCACTCAATGTGGAATTATAGTATGAACAATCCAGTTGTTCCACCCTTGTCCCTTATGACGATGTTCCCCCCTCAGCACAAAAATTGAGAGGCAAGAAATGGAAGAACCTGATTTCCAGTGCAGCAGAAACTGCTTGTGACTTAATTTGAAATAGAGTTTTCATGCTGTGGAAAACAGGTTTCTACAGAAAAAAATATAAGTGAAATGGCATTAGACAACAGACAAACTCAGACTATTTATGTGTGCCTGACATTCAAAAATTTGGTCTTCAGCCTGTTTAAAAAAAGTGAGGAATTCTGCTGTGACCTTTGGGAAATTTTCAGCCTTTTTTAGCCAGGAAAAGCAATGTAAACAGAGTGAGTTAATTTTCAAATGGAAAAGTAAAAATATTTCATGTGACTGTTCATGGCACACATAAATAACACATCTTCAGAAAACATGTAGACTAAACAACTGCAGATTTATTTATTTCATTGACACAGAAAAAATCAATAGATGTTTATAGAAATTATGATGAAAATTCTTTCTGTGGGCCCTCATCTTTGGCAAAGGACCTCTCTTTTGCTGAGCAACTATAAAATTTAATGTAATCTTTATTGCATTGAAATAATCTATGTCTCCCTTCTCCAATAACTGCAGTCTTGGGCCATGCCTATTACCCCCTGGTCTTGCACCCGAGGTTCCTAGCAGGATGACTGTCACTTAATAACTGCACAATAGCTACTTAACTCATTACAGAATGGATTTTCCAATATAAGAGAAGTAAAAATGAAACTTAGGAAGACAAGCAATACGGAAAAGTCACTAAGAATAAGGCACAACAAACTAACTTCAATCGAGAGGTTCAGTCCTCGTGGCTAAGATGTGAATCTATACTTCTGTTTGTGCCCATTTTTCATTTTCCAGTGACCAAGCATCTCTTTCCTTCTCCTACCTTCCCTGTCACCAGCCTCAGCTCTTCTGATATTATCAAAATGTCTGGGTCTTGGAGTTTACCTTTCTCATTTTCACCATCCTGTATTTCTGACAACTGTTTATATTTTGGTGATTTTCAGTATCTTTACAAAGTTCATTATAGCTGGAGATAAAATATAAGGGCAGGAGTAGCAAAAGAGAAGGCCAAAGGAAAGAGCAGGTGTGAGAATTTAATAAGCCTGGAAACCAGCTTCATTCAAAACTTTGACCGAAGACTTAATGAATAACCAAAACATAAAACTCTCCTGTGTAAGCTGGATGGGGTTTCTACTTTCACAGAGATTATATTGTAGGAGAAGTGAAGGAGTTGGCCCTTCTTCCCCTCAGCAATATATAGTTACTAAAATAACAAGAAAAGGTTAGGTTTTAGAATACATTTCTGCCACAGTGTAGAGAATGAACTGGAGGGTTCAATAAAGGAGACCAAGTGATCCTACAGGAGGCTGACACAGTTGTTGGAGCCAATGACAGCCTGGAGCAGGAAAATGAGGGATGGTGAGGAATGAAATGATTTGAGAATTACTTGCAAGTAAAAATATGTATAATCTGGTGATAGATGAATGTGGAGGTATACATTAAGAACAGATGGTGTAGCTCCTACATGGACTTAATAAGTGCAATAGCCATGATGGTGACATACCTGCTCTTTTTAGGTGTGACAGCAATATGATATAATAAATATGTGAACTCTGGACACAAACACAAATCCCCATAATCCTTACCCAATCAACTTCTAGGGGTTCACCTTGGTCAGTTATTTAACCATGCTAAGCTTTAGTCATCTCATGTGTAACAGTAGGATGATAAAAGTTCATACTGCAAAGGATATTGTGTGGGATTAAGTGAAATCCCAAGTACAAACATACAAATACATTAATTAAAGCAGGATCCCTATTACATAGAGCTGTTAAAGAATTTTTAGATGTGCTACTTGTCTTCAAAATACGTATTTAAAATGAAAGGAAGTACATAATTACTTGAAAGTAAAACATAGATGATTAAATTAAATTAATTTGCATATATTTAATAGCTGTACCTAACTATGTGTAGATGTGTGTAACTATTATTTTTATTACCAACACTATAAAAGATAGTTTAGGGAATAATTTTATAAGGTGAAGAGAATGTTAGTTACATTAAATGTTTATTATGTGCTAAATATTATAATAATTATGTTATGGTGATTAATTAATTACTAAAGAATCCTGTGACATACATATCATTTATTCATTATTATAGGTACTAGGACTGAGGTTCACAGGAATTACTGGAATTTGAACTCAAAGCCCTGCCTGTTGCAATGTCCCTGCTCATTTTGGTGCTCAAGTTCCTGAGTAGACTTTTCTCTGTTTTTAACACATCTTGGATAATCCCTTGTCAAGAAAAATTATCTATCTATAGACATTTTCTTACCATGCTTATTCATATATCCAGGGAAAGTATTCCATGGACTATCAACTTCTCCTTAGGAAAGGAAAACCTTTACTTAAAGATTTCCCTTCTTTTGATGGAATGGAAGGTTTTCAATATCAGCAGAATTCAGGAGTCTTCTCTTTAAGAAATGATGTAGAGGGAAGACATTAGAGCATGCGAATCAAAAAGAAAAATGTGACCTACAAATATTGTTTTCAGGTCCTTTGAGATTCATTCAATTTGTGTTTCATTCAAGTTCTGACCTGTTCGGTCAAAGGGAGCAAACGTGTAATTAGTTCTATTCTCAATTCTGCAGTCATTTCTATTTTATGGAATCTGGTGATTTACTTATGAAAGGAAAGCCTCCACTATATATTTCTTAAAAGAATGAACCATACATATACATGTTTGTGCATTCTGTAATTTTATACTTTTTATCAAAGTAAAATCAAATAACATGTAGACATTACAATGATAGCAAGAATCCCCATAATAATTTACTAATTTCAACCCTATTTCTAAAGGACAACCTCATTATTTTAAGGCCTTTTTTCTTGAAGATTTTTTCATATTGCTAAACAATATTTGTAAAACTATATTTCAGGATTAACCACCTTAATCCAAAGCCTTTTTAAATTGCTTCTTTAATGTTCCCACAAAATTAAATCAATTAGTTTTATATAAATAATTTTAACTATAGTCATATTTTATGAAATAAGTCAGAAGAAGAAAAACAAATACTGGATGACGTTACTTATATGTGGAATATAGAGAAACAATCCAATAAAGCCAAACTAATAACGAATACTAGAAAAATGACTATGAAACTCAGGCTACCAGAGAGGGAATAGGAGACTGGGGTGAGAACAAAGTGGGGAGGGATCACAATGGACTTTGCTTGCTTTGGTAGGGAGTGTGATGTAGTAACAAAATCCAAAGGGGGGAATCCTATACCACTAAAACACAAATAACATTATAAACCAAAGTTATCTCAATAAAAAACATATAATATGCATTATTAAAAAATTAAATTCTATACAACCGTTGACAACAAAAAGTTATCATTTATGTTTATTATAATTTTAGTACCATATGAATTTGTTCTTACTTGTTTATCCATTGCCCTATTGCAACATACTTGGTTTAGCTCCAAATTTCTGCTTTTATAAATTATGCTGAATAAACAAAAGCTGTTGCTAAATTTGAGTATATAAATACTCACTTTCTTGGAAAAAATTCCTAATAACAAAATTCTTAAGCACAGTTTTATGTTTTTTTTTTTGGTAGCTTTTTTTTTTTTTGATAGTTTTAGTATTTGAAATGCATCACTAAACTTTCTCCCAGAAAGCTCTGCAACTATATATTACAATCTATTTTTCCACTAGAACAGGAATTGGAAAACTTTTTCTGTAATGAGCCAAACAGTAAATATTTTAGGTGTATGGATCAAAAGGCAAATTTGAGGATATTAGACAGATTTTATCATAACAAAATAAAACCATAAATCTCAATATATTTGAATTACCAAAATGCAAAATAAGATAACAGTAATACTAATAATAATAGGGTAGGTTTTTTTGTTTCTGTTTTTACACAAACCTGCTAATAAAAAAAATGGAATTCTTTGTGGGAGATAACAATTTACTTAATTGGATATAATAGGAAGAATATTGGCCCTATAGATATCCTCCTCCTCATCATAATCCATGGTTTTTTCAAGTATGTTATATAGCAAAAGAGAAGTTACAGTTGAGGTTATCTATGTTAAATTAGATTTGCCTGGATTATACAGTGGTAGCTAATCTAATTAAATGATCTTTTAAAAGCAGAGATAATGTTCTCATAGTGAAGTCAGAGAGATGAAACAAGAGAAGCAGAGATTAGAAGCATGAGAGGGACTTAACCTGCAATTAGTAATGGGGCCACAGGGAAAACTTGAGGAGGAATGTGGGGAGTTTCTAGAAAACAGTGCCTGACTGACAGCAAGGAAATGAGAACCTCAGTTCTATAATCATAAGGAACTAAATTTGTGCAAAATCCTAAATGAATTTAGACTTGAAATTATTCCCAGAGTGGCCAGAACAGAACACAGCTTTGCTAAAATTGTGATTTGGGCCTTGGGAGACTAAGGAAAGTGATGGTGTAACTAGGATTTCTGACTTACAGAACTGTGAAATAACTGATGGGTATTATTTTAAACCACTAAGTCGTCATAATTGGTTAAGAAATGATGGGAAGTTCATACACTAGGATTTGAATTTCAGTGTTCTCTATCATTAAAATTGCCAATGTGCATTGGTTGGTTGATGCTGATCTGAAATGAGATTTTGCATATTTCATCTATGAAAATTTTTTGTACAGATATTGCCAAATGCTGATAACACTGGTCAACAAATTTTTACAAGTCATATTACTGAAATAAAATTAGTCATTTCCAATCAATTTGTACATGCTCAACATGCATATGACAGTCAAATTCTAATTCTAGCCCTAGGTTTTTTTTTTTTTGTAATCTGCAATAAATTGATGTTTACATCACAAAATGCATGCCAATAGTAACAGGCCTACAGTTAATCCCTCTAAAAAATCAAGTCATAGACTATTTCTTAGATTTCTTTGTTTGTCTCTTGTATAGCTGTTCAGGAGTATCTCTGGGGAGTGTCCAGAAGTAGTCAGTCAGCATTGTAGTGGACCATTTTCCCTGGTATCTTTGTTCCATTGATGCGATATCTTGATGAAAACATTCTCCATGTTCATCACTAACCATACCACAGTTTTCAGGGAAGAAATCCAGATGGGAATGAAGGAAGTGGCTCTTTAGAGACATATTGCAGCCAAGTTTCTGATACTGCATCAGCATGTCTTCTGCTAGTTCCTTGTTGTTTTCTGCCCTAATATTCCCATGAAAGTTTATAGACACTAAGCAAAAAGCATTCCATGCTTGTTTCGCCAACACTCTGCAGCAGGTTGTTGAACCGATCGTCTCAATGCAGACAGAATCTTTGGATAGACTATTCTCAACTTCTTTTGCTTTGTGATTCTGCCAGCAAAGGAGGAACCAAGCAGAAGTAACAGTCTTTTCTGTGGTTGCTTAACTCCACACCATGAGAACTGCAAATGGCATTGATGGTCTTTTGCCATTTAACCACTGTGAAAGCTGTGTTGTACATGTAGCACAGCATATATGTGGGGCTCAAGGCTTGTCTTGGTCACCAACCTTGTATCCGAAGTAAAGATGATAAGCCTTCTTCACTTGAGAATGATACTTTTCTTCTGGTTGGCAAATGTCACTTCCCCACAAATAGAGCAGAAATTGTCCATGCTATTAACACACTTTCGAGGCATTACTGTTCTGGATTGTGCCTAAATGGATAAAATAATGACAGTTCTATGGAATAGTAGTTTAAACTGTCTCGCACAAAGTCTGAAGTATTTTCAATATTCAACCTTTCCGTCTGGGCTTTATATAGTGCACTGCTGATATCAACTTACTTAAGCAGCCGCCTGGCAGTAGTATTGCATTGCATCAGAAAATGATGCAATCAACTCTGGATGATGTGTACAGATGATGGTATTATGCAATGCGATGCAATATTCCATCATTCTAGGTTGATTTAGTATGTTGCTGCAGTCCTACTGAAAAATTTACACAGAGAAACATATAAAATGAATTATATGATATATCTTCAAAACAAGAGTTAATAAAAATTTTCAGGGTTATATTCATGTTCAGCACACCAAGATACTACAGATTAGGGCCTTTAAGTCAGTTATGATCTCACTGTTGCCCAATGTAATAATCCATAAACATAATTTAATTTAATATATTCATCTCTTGGAAGGAATTGGTAAATTCTTTTTTTTAAGGTTTATTTGTTTATGCATACAAGTATAGGGGTGTAGGCCAGAGGTACAGGGAATGAGAAGATTCACCAGAGTCAGAGTGGGGAGCAGAACAGGCAGATCTAAAGACATAACACTGCTGGAGGGAAGCAGCGGGTGAGACAGGAGAGGGCTGCTGTGCCATTTGGGTTAGCTCCTTGGCTGGGGATTGAACTGGTGCTACAGTGGCTGGTGATAGCTTCATAGTGCTGAGACCTAACCCCTTGTGCCACCAGTGAGGCCCTAGGAATTGGTAAATTCTATTAAAGTATCTTCTTGGTGTTGTCTTTTAAACGTGATTACAGTGTAGATTAATCATTTCCATAATTAAGTGGACTTTAAAATACATAAATTTCCTTTGCAGTTTCATCAAATTTAGAAAAATGCTACTGTAGTTATGATTGTAGCTCAGACTTATACTTTACTTCTCAACAATGTTGCAAAAATAGATCTAGTTTGTTTTAACTTTTGATAACACAGTTATACTTTTAAAAGTTTTGATAGTATGATTCAAACAACATCAGGTATGGTGGTAATAACTATTTTTAAGTATGCATTTCACATTGAAGCCTTATTTTGTTTTGCTTAAAGTCCACTAAGGAACATTATCAAGTACAGAACAAAAAATCATTTCAAAGGTGTTCAATATTGATAGCAATTCAAAATTGATAGCAATGGTTAAGAGTGGTTCTTCACATTCAGAAAAATTTCATTCTTGGTCCCCGAGTTCAACATTATCCAAATGACAATGTTTAAATCCGCAGAGTGAAGTTCACTGTTGACACTCTTTATTCAATAACACAAGATAGATTCAAATGCTTTCTGCAGAGCACATGTAGATGAGTATTGAAATGGACAGTCTTAGGCATTATACACTTTACATCTTCACAAGCTTTGTGAATTTGTTTAAAAAACCCTTTTTTGTCTCACACTTTATTTTTACCACCATAAGTAGTAACACATATTAGCAGATTCCACTTCAGGTTATTCTGAATTAGAGTTTTGTCAACTTTGTTAGCAGCATTCTCACATGTATTTGTTCCACACACATTTTTACAGAGGATAATTCTTCAGTCATTTCAAATTCATCATTGATTTTTCTAATATGCAACAACTAACTAGTATTGGTAACATCTTTTGTCTCATCAAGAGCCAAGTAAAGCTACTTAAAATCATTAGTATTTTTATTGAAGTAATATTGCATTATAACATTATCTAAGTTTTAAGTGTTCATCATTGAGAATCAACATGTGTACATACTACACTAAGTTCACCAACTTTTAATTGACTATTGATATTGACGCCAATGTTTTCAACTCTTTGAGAAAATACTCTTGCCAAAAGTAGTCTTGATTACTTTTCTCTAACTACATTTCAACTTAAGTTGGCTAACTTAAGTGGAATTCCTTGTTTGATAAATGAACTGCTGAGAAACTTAGCTGCAGGCTCACACTGTTGTGATGAGATAGCCCACTTAAAATTTTCTAATTTTCTAATTTTTTCTGAATTTTGTTTTCCTATGAGTTGGAGATGTGATGAATATACAGTGCAGAAACATCAACATTCATTTATCACTTATCTAATATGATTGCTTAATAAAAATATTATTTTGCTATCTAATAGTCCACACTCCCCAGAATCATAAAACTGCATATTCAAAGTCCATTTTTTCTTCTTTTCTTATTTTGACATAGCATGCAATCATAATGAAAACAAATGCTACAGTATAGCAATATGCATGGCATAAGAAATGTTGTAGAATTATAACTGTCACTGTGATTTGTAGCAAACCAAGCAGAAGTGCAAAGCAATGAGTGCAACATATGGTGTGTATCATAACTTCACAACTTTGCCATTGGCGCATGAAAGCATTCATAAATGTGTACCTGTGAAAATGAATGAGTGTGGCTGTGTACTAATAAAACTTTAATTATGGGAAATAATATTTGAATTTACTATAACTTCAACTGCCACAAATTACTATTTTCTTTGTTTTGCACTAAAAGTTTAAATGGAAATACCACACTTAGCTCATGATGCATACAAAAACAGATGGAAGTCTGGATTTAGCCTTTTGTCTAGAGTATGTAGACCCCTATACTAGAATCATGTCTTTTTATTAAAAAAAGCATTATTTTGAAAAAAAAATGAAACCACTAAATATTTAACATTCGTGTCATTTTGTGTGCGATAAAAGTCAGTAGAAATTAGTAGGAAAAATGGGGACTATGGAAGTGAAAGGAGGAAGACATTCATTTTTTTATTCAGGGCAAGACACCCAAGAAATCTATGTGTACTATGAATATGGGGCAACAGAATGATGTAAATGGAAAATGACATTTGGATTTTTCTCCTTTAGGTTTCCGTTATTTGATAGAAGGGAAAAAGATGAGATCTAGAAAGTGAGAATGTGCATGGAGAAAGAAAGCACATGCATCGAAAGAAATGATACACCTCCATCATGACTATCTACTTACTATGCTGTAATTTTCTCATTTTCACATATTATACAGTTTTTTCTGACATTTTTGCTACTTCTTTTTTTCTAAAAGTTCAATTAAGAATAATTCCTTTGTATTAATGTTCTAATGGTCAAAAGAGGAAACAGGAAAGCTTTACCTTACTAATCCAAGTCTTTGATTTCTCTTCATTGTTAAAATTATATCATAATACCAAGAAAAGCTGTTTGCTCCAAAGTAGACTTTATTTTCTTTCTAGTAACTGTAATATATTTTTGGCCAAATGGTCTCATTGATAACATTTTCTTCACCAAAATGTGGCTATTTTTAGTAATTTGAATTTTTTAAATTGTAGCAACATTAGTTTACAACACTGCATATGATCCAGAAGTATGAGATCACACCTCTTCAGATGTATGTTGCCATACTACGCCCAGCAATAAGACACACATTGTTCTCTACCATAGTCTTTTGCCCCAACTTGTACTTTGCTTTTCATCTCCCCTTCACTTTAATTCCACAGACAGATCTCTAAGGTTTGTTTTTGGTTTGGTTTTGTCTGACCTTTTGTTTTGCTTCTCTATATTCTGTATATCAGTGAAGCCATCTGATATCTTTCTACTTCTTTTTTTTTAAAGATTTTATTTTATTTTTGCATACAAGCTGGGGTGCAGGCCAGAGGTGTGAGGCCATGAGAAGGTTCAACAGAGACAGAGTGGGGAGCAGAACAGGCAGATCAACTGAACCACACTGCTGAGGGGAGCAGCTGGCAAGGCAGGAGAGGTCTGCAGCACCATGTGGGATTCTCTCTGGCTGGGCACTGAACTCAAGCGCAGTAGCCTCTGACAGCTCCAAAGCCCTGCGCTAACGCATTACACCACCAGGGAGGCCCTGATATCTTTCTACTTCTGACGAATTTTGCATAACATTATCCCTTCTGGTGTCAACCATCTTCCTGATTCATTCATCTCTTTTGGGGTATTGAGGTTGTTTCCACATCATGGCTATGTAAAGTGTGATGCTTTAAACATAGGAATGTATGATAGGTCTCCTTCTGAATTAGTGTTTTTGTGCTCTTTTGATAGATACCTAGGTGTGGAATTGCTAGGTCATATGGTAGGTCATATGGTAGGTCTGTTTTTAGTCTTTTAAGGAATCTCCACACTTATTTCCTTAGTGACTGAGCCAGTCTTCATTCCTACCAACAGTATAAGAGTGTTCCTTTTTCCTCAAACCCTTACCAGCAATTGTTTGTGGTTTTCTTTTTTCTTTTTTGGATGGTGCCATTCTCACCATCTCATTGTGGTTTTGATTTGCATTTCCCTGATGATAAGTGATGATGAGCATTTTTTTCATATGTATGTTGGCCGTTTGCATATTTTTTTTTGGAGAAGTGCATTCTGGATATTTTGATGGTGTCTGTGGTTTCGATTTGTAGTTTCTTGATGATAATTGACAATAGGAATTTTTTTTCATGTGCACTTGGCATTTTTTGTTTTCTTTGGAGAGGGGCCTGTTTAATACTTCTGCCCATTTTTTACTGGGATATTTGTTTTCATTTTGCTGAGTTTCATGAATTTTTTATAGATCTTGGATATCAGCCCCTTGACATCTGTATGATATACAAATATTGTTCTCCCATTCAGTAGGGTGTCTTTTATTTTAACAATAGTTTTGTGTGTTTTTTTCCCCACTGTATAGAAATGTCTTAGTTTGATGTAGTCTCAATTCTGTGTAGTCTCTTTTGTTTCTCTTGCTTTTGGAGATGAATCCACAAAGACATCACTAAAGCCGACATCAAGGAGTGTTTTTGCCTGTTTTCTTCTATGTGTTTTATGGCTTCAGGTCTTATATCCAAGTCTTTTTTTCTATTTTGAGCTACACAATCAATTAAACAGAGGTCATCAGTTAACAGAAGACAAAGGTAAGTTACTTTTTATGAAGAAAGTGTTGTAAACTATAAATCATTTGTCCATTTTATAACTTGAGGTTTTCATAAAATAGATTTTCTTAAGTTCAATTGATATATTTGTTGAAAAACAATCAATCGAATTGATTCTGTTAAAGATGACAATGGAACAGACCAAACTAAAGCAATACACGAGTCTGAGTGATTGTGTAAATGTGAATATAAGTTGTTGAAGATGACTCACTTTTTCTAAACTATGATAAAAATACAGTGAAGCCCACACGTCCTGCAAGGATGTTATTAAGAATTTGAGGAACTTAAGGATTTTATGATTTTACTTAAGTGAAAATGTACATATTTCACAAGGTCAAAGGACTTGTCTTTTTTCCCAACACATAGTCTTTGCCTAAACCTCTGATTTAAAGAAACATGGATGATCATTCCTCTGATGCAAGATTACTCTTGTTGTAGAGAGATGTATACTGATGCTGTATGTGTTGCAGGGCAGGAGAGAGGGGCACCCCCGAAACCCTCAAAACTACCCTGGTCTAAATGGGTTCTGCCATCTGCTGCATCAATACAAAACATATAGGACCTTTTGTGGAAACAGACTTTAATACAATTAGAAAAGACAGAGAAGAAAAAGAATATATTTTTTAAGTCAAGCACCCAATGTTAACCAACTCCTTGGGGGTACAAGTCCACCCAAATGGGATTGGCCCAAAGCAAGTCTCGAAAGCCTGCCACAAATCTAGAACAGCTTTTGGCAGGGACCCACACCCAAAGGTCAGATACAGCCAGACAATTCTGGGAGGAACCAAAGCACCTTTCAGCAGGGACCCATACAAAAGTGTCAGAAACAGTCAGACAATTCTGAGCAGAACAGAACATAATCAAAACCAAAATCAACACAGCCATTGTTAACTTCCCCACGCGTCTCTCACCCATATCTATTTCAATCAGTCCAGGCCAGTGCAGCTTCTTTACAAGTCTCTCTGCTCCTTGGGCCTCTCTGGCTTTCCATCCTTCTTCCATCTCCTCCTGTCTTCTGTGTGTGTGTTCTGTGTCTCCTCTGTGTGTGTCCTCCACGTATTTCTCTTCTCAAGCTTTTTATATCCTGCTCAGTTCCACCCTACCTTGGGTGGGACAGGGAACCTGGGACACACCCTTTCTCCTGGGAACCACCCAGTTACATATGTAGTTAAAGAAGTGGTGGCACGGCTAAATAAGGGGGAAGTTCTCAAAAAAACTAACAGCAACTAAGTAATAATGATAGTGGAATATTTTGCGATGTTATTCTAGAGCTGACATGTTTTTAAGAATGCTCTAAAGATTATTTAATACATTCCATAATATTGAATGGAATATTGAATTTATGAGACTCTAGAAAGTTGTAGATGCAAAGTAAGTGGTAGAATGGATATATAAAATCAATCAGTCTGTAGAGAGATGGTATACACACATAAACACACACAAATAGTGTAGATATAAAACATATAGTGTTGTAAACCAACATTACCTCAATCAACTTAATTAAAAAAATTAAAACAACATAGAGATAGATAGATCAATAAATCAAAATAGAAAGAAAAATCCACTCAGTCTCTATAGGATAAAGAAGAACCACAACTAACTATACTCGTATAGAAATTACTGTTTTAACATGTTAGGATGATTGGTAATAAAATATTAAAGTATTTTAATATATTTAATGTATATGGTCACTGTAAAGACAACTAATAATCTTAGCTCTATAAAATAAGATTGGAGTTGCATTTTTAAGAATGAATATATGGATTATTGTTTTAATTTTGACATTAATTGCCATAATACTCATTGCTGGGTTACACTCTAGTACAAGATATTGTGGATTTTTTTCTGTTCAGTAATTATCTTAGTCTGTTCTTTAAATAGAGTAGACATCTTTTTCAGCAAGTTGATTAAAAAAAAAACTCTTCTTTATAATAGCATTCAGTGCATTTGTAGCTGCCTTAGAAATTCTTATTCCCAATGTTATAAATTATAATTTTGCATCTCACACGTGTCCCACTTTTGCTTCCTGTGTTTGATTTGTTAATTGTTCACATTCTGCAATACCACTTGGTTATTTTCTCTTTCTTTTTGTTTCAATTTGTTCTTTCTTTAATAATGCCCATCAGCCTTCTTTGATAAAGAAGTTTATTGAAGAGTTGTAGTTTCATAATTATTTTCTGGATCTGTTTCATAAATTTTAGTCTATTTTCATACTTCTTAAATTAACCTTTGATTTAGTTAATAAATATTTAGAACTTTTACTGTTACAAAAATCACTATTGTCTGTTTAATGTTAAAATAGGTAATATGTTCAATGTAAGTTAGAAATTCCAAGCTTAATTATAGCAATATTAAGTAAATATGCATTCACAATTTTAAATAGTAACTACCCACCTATTTACTATCTTTTGTGTCAGTACAAATTTACAAGTTTTTTTTTTTTTTTTTAATGTGATTTGGATATTTGACTGAAGGGAAAAGTTATTCTCAGGGAAGCTTACGAAAATACTCCTCCTTCATAGAAAATAACTGCTATCTGCTGTGCACTTTACAGGCTATTTAACTTATATTGTCTGATCCTCATGTAACCCTGCCAAGCAAGTATTTTTAGTGTCATTTTTCAGCAGGCTCATAGAACTCACCCTGCTAATAATTATCTGTGCCAGAATTTGAACTGAGATCTGCCTGGTTTGAATGCTTATGATATTTCCGAACTCAGAAGGGGATTTTTCTCAGAAGGGAAAGAAATAACTATTATATGAGAAAATAGGACTGCCAAGGACTACAGCATACTGATTGCTGGTCATTTCTCTGCATGAGACTGGCTACTCAATAGCGTAGATGCTAAATCGTAATGGAGAATGAGCATTGGAAGCTAGCTGGAATCTATAACTGTTCAAATCTCTAAAAGAAGTCACATGTACCATTCATCAACTGTCCCATTTTAGTCTTTATTTGATTGCTTTATTCTTGATCAAAGAAAAGTCACAGAAGTGTGTTCAGTCATTCTTTTTAAAAAGCATGTTCCTGTGGTGTTTAAAGATAGTTATTTTTCCACAATTTTATTTGTACCAATGTTTTCAGGTTTACATTTATGATATAAATAATGTTCTAACATAGCCACTTTCATAAAATTTCCTTGAAAATTCCATAGTAAGCAATTACTGATAGACTAGGAAGGATTCTCATTGATGATCTCCAAAAGCAAAGTAAATCTGATCAAAATTACCTTCATTTATAATCACTAAGGTGATGGAAACTATTGTTAAACAGAATCTTTATATTTAATCCATTTTAGTTACTTCAATCTTTTAACATTTTTATTTTTACTCTCTTTAGCCAAAAAACCCACATTTTTTTTCACCATTTAATATCTTGTAATGGCGGCAATGCAAATGAAATTATGCAAGATATACTTCAGCGTATAGAGCAAAAGTATGAACCTCAATCAATCAGCAAAGCATTATCTGGGAGTTTGTTTATTAGATGTTCAAATCATCAGACTATCTACAAAGAGTCTAGGGTAGGGTCTTGAAACCTGTGTTTAACCAAGCCTTCTGTGTTTAATCAAACTTTCCTTCAGATGCAAGGGAAGTTTAAGGTATGATAGAACACCACTACTCAACATAATTTCTTTAAACTGATGCTGACACTATAAACTGATGCTGACACTTCAGCATTATCTTAATGCAGAATCTAGGGCTACATCCTAGTATATTGAAGACAAAATTATATTTTATAAGATTCTCATGTTATAAATACTTAGATAAAATTTCACAGGCAACTAACTCCAAAATATCCCATACATATGTTCTATTCTAAAACTGCTGATGTTTGTCTATTGTGAGCAAAAATCACTCTGACTTTGATAGTTTTAATTCTAACATTGTCATTCCTTATATATGGAAAATGAAGCTTAGGAATTAAAGTAGCAATATGATATGTTATGAAGTCCCTTCATTATTTCTAGAAGGTGTGACAAAAGTTTATACAAACTATTGCAGTGTTGGTATACAATTTGTCCTCCACTACTCTTCCCAACCATAGCCCTAACCCTACCCTAACGCACACCCTCATCCTCACCACACCCTAACCCTATACACTTCATTCAGTTTTTTGAATTACGAGTTGGAGGCTTTTGTCAACATACAACTAGGTGATCTGTCACATACTTGTCAGTCAGTATCAAGACTAGAATGAATTTACAAGATAATAAACTATAGCAAGAGAAGCATTGGTTATGAGGCACAGATCTACTATTCAACCTTGGGATAACTGGGGATTATTTATGATTTTTGATTGTCCATTAAATGCTGTGAGGCTTCTTTTATTTGATATGAAAAATAGGAGAAACTTTGACTAAATCATTTTAAGTTGTCTTGAAACCCAATTCAATGATTTGGTAGTCACTTCAGTAAACTTACATGACTAAAATGGGGTCATCAAACAGGTCTGCTTTGATGCGGTTGAGTCAGATGTAGAAAAGTTCAGCACGAAACTGGACTTTAGGGGCTATACTGCAAGCAAGTACACAGGAAAATCACCCCCTTCTCTTCCCTGTCATTGACCTTAACAGAGCCACAAGGCAAGGTCTTTTTACAGATTGTTGTCTGTAAACGTTAGTGTTTGTGTGTACACGTTGTCACCACCTTGTTAGAATTTCAAGAAAATTTGTGCTCTCCACTCGCCATAATTTCTGACTCCATTAGTGCTGGTATTGTTCCCTTTCTCCTTTCTGGGGCTGTGTTGGGTGCAAACAGTGCGGAGGACTCTGATAGCAGCTATCCCTGGGCACAATAGATTTCCCTTGTGTGCTTCATTTAATAAAAATAGTTTTTAGCACTAGAATAAAACCGTTCATCCTTGAACCTTAAATTATTTCACAAACATTAATTCTTGAGGAATTCCTACAAGGCACATATTATAGAGTCACAGATTCATGGAGTCTTGAAGATAAAAGGAACTTCAGAGATCATCTACTTCATATCCCTTCATATCTCAGGTAAAACATTAAAATCCCAAAAGGTGAAAAAGTGAATTGTCCAAGCAGTTCTCTTTTTAAAAGGTAAATTCAAAATAGTGAGGCGAATAACTCCAAATTAGAGAATGCATTTTAAACTATTATAGGATTAAATTTTAAATTCCATTTACTATCTTTGGGAGGATGTTCACTGTATTTCTGAAAATACATCTAAAGGGTGGAGAAATGGGCAGAGATGTGTTAATAATAGGATGTGTCAATAGTGAGCAGTATTTTAAAGTATATCAAAGTAATATCAATGAATAGAATAAATGTTATTTCTACTTGCTTAATTTGAAAATATGTGAGAAAATGACAGAAACAAATCTCTCTTTATCACATCTGACAACCTCTCCTCCCATCTTCAATCTTAGATAGACCCAACCTCTTACTACTTTGTCACCTCCTTTTTGTCACTTTAAAAGGAAGGAGTTTGGGGCCTCCCTGGTGGCGCAGCGGTTAAGCGCTGCGCTGTGGAGCTGTCGGCAGCGGCGACGCGAGTTCGACGCCCGGCCAGGGGGAATCCCACATGGCGCGGCAGACCTCTCCTGCCTCGCCCGCTGCTCCCCTCAGCAGTGTATTTCTGATCTGCCTGTTCTGCTACCCGCTCTGTCTCTGGTGAACCCTCTCGCCGC